>CM021102.1:120153640-120434817 GCA_007115665.2 Sequoiadendron giganteum
AAAGTCTCAATACTTAATGCTTTGGTAACTCTAAAAACATATATATATTTTTTTATGTTTAGCATTCCAATAGTTTTAATTATAAAACATTCTTTTCATATTATTACTTTGTGAGTTTAAATTTTATAATCTCACAAAATTATAAAAAATATTTTAATTTTTATATATAATTCTACTAAAACAAATATTTTTTAATAAAGCTCAGGTTCTTTATAATTTTTCTTCAAAATAAATATTATTTAATCACAGCATCAAATTTTAAAATATAATTAGTATGAATATCTTAAATATATCAATCTAAAAGACGTCATGAAATATCAATCTTGAAGTGTCTATTTATCTTAAATAACCTGTACAAGCAGGGGTTCCAAGGTCCCTTGATGTGTGTTTTGTGTTGCAATAATGAGGAGAGTGTCTCTCATCTCTTCTTCCAATGTTACTTCTCTAGGGAGCTATGACACTTATGGTGGGGTGTGTGGAACCAAGCTTGCTAGCATGTCTCTTCTTTGGCTGAGTTCTTTGCCTGGTGGGGGAAGGCCCCTGTTAAGAATTCTTTTCTTCAAATTACTTGGGCTCTTGGTCAGACCTTTATTATATGGCATATCTAGCTAGAGAGGAATCACAAGATTTTTTAAGATGTGAAGTTGGTTGTCCAACATTTTTGGTGGAAAATTCTTCATTCTTTGGGAGAAACTCTTTCGGCTAAGTGTGACTTGGCTGAGGGTGTGGATCTAGGAGATGTTGTTTGTTGTAAATGTCTCAACCTTCCTCTTCAGAGTGGTGTTGCACAAGTTGCTGGCTAGATCATGAGAAATAGATGTCGACATCCTCTTTGGAAGATAAATAGGGAGGGGTGTTGGTGTCCTCCTCCTTAGGGTGTGTTGAAAATCAATAGAGATGGTTCTTCTCGGGGAAATCCTGGTCATGCTGGTATTGGGGGTGTTGGACAGAATAGTTCTAAGACTGTTGAGTTTATTTTTTTTGTTTATAAGGGTCTACATGCTAACAATATGATGGAGGCACTCTCCATTTTATATGTTGTGGATTGCAATTACGCTCTTGGGTGGAGATAGATCATTTGTGAATCTAATTCTCAGGTGGTGGTGACTTTGTTGAAGAGGCAACAACTAGAGGATGTCAGTTGGCATTTGGCTATAATTATAAAACAAATTCTTAATATGTGTGCTTCCTCGGAATCTATTACTTTCTGTCACATTCTTAGAGAATGGAATGAGGTTGCGGATTGTTTGGTCAAATGGGCTTCCAATCATTCGCAAAATTGGAACATTGTGAATAAGGGTCAATTACCCCCTGAAATATCACAAAAGTTGGATCACTTAATGAAGATTGAAAGAAGTGTGTAATGCCCTTTATTTATACTGCTTTATTTTGATTTGAATAAATTTTTACCCCTCTTTAAATTAAATTTTAAATAACCTCAAGACCCATATTCCATATTTAAGTACATAATTTTTCCAAAGGAGAAAAAGGACAAGTCGATTAAATATCGCCATGTATGAAAGGAAATTGTGTCGTGGGGAGCAAGTTAAATATTCAAAGGCTTGTGCATTGACAAGTAAAGATAAGAACAGTGTAGAGAAGACAATCCATTACAGCGACTGTTTGGAAGGTTGTTCCACGTTGCCATCTGAAGAAGGTGCACTGAATCTCCCTTTTGTTGGTAACTGCCTCTCAATTCCGAGAGATTAGGCAAACGATAAGGAGATAATAATTGTCAAAGGTCGACGAAAGTCGTCAACATTTTTATTCCAATTAAGACTTTTCAGAATTAAAAATGAATATTGGAATATTGTTTTAGGAACGCTCCCTCCAGCTGCAAAGAAACACATTTTTAAAACAAATCGTGGGGTTGGTATTCTAGAAAGATATATTTATAGTCTTAATATTCTTTAGTCTGATTTAACACTTTGAACGAGAACAATTGCTAACAGTTGCAGGGTGGGTTAGTCTATGTCAAGAATTATAATGGTGAGGTGTGATTTTCTTGGTTTTTATAATCTTCAACAATGCTTTTGTTTAGTAAATAGGATACTTTTGATGTAATTTTTTGTGATACATACAAGGACATCTTAAAAATGAATGTTTAGTGATAGAGGGAATAAAATGAGGTGTATTTAGAGTGGAATTTGGTGTAACAAAACAAAAATATGGAGTAATTTATGTTAGGAATATGATAGTTATGTGATTGATGATCACTGATTGTTAATTTTTAGAGGGAAAGATAGATGTGAATCTTGATGTAATGGATATCTATTAGATGATGCAACATACAAGTTTAGAATGATTAAGACTTATAATTGCAATGCCTAAAACACTATTATAGGCATAAATAAAGGGTAGCCTAACTTCACAACATAACTCTTATACAAGATAGATCAATTCCACACAATATGCAATACCACATATCTAAAACTTAAACAACCCTTAATATAACTATGAATAGAACTCATGAGGGGTTTACCATAATGGAAATAGAGGAAGAGGGTATGCTAGTTGCCAAGAAGGGAGATAAGATCTAACTTGTTTTAAATATGTTAAAGCTAGACACTATGCAAATGAGTGCAAATGAGAAATGAAAGCATCTTGTAGGTTTCAATGGTTATGCTTCTAATATACAATTTTAGATCTTTCACATGTCCATGTCAAGTCATTTTTTATTTATAGTCTAAGGTAAGTGTTTTATGAACTTCTAATTAAATTATAAAAAACTTACATATACCATGAAACAATGACCCTCAAGAAGTATATCTCAATAATGTGGTTTCTTATGCATTTATGATAACTAATTTGATGGACTTCTTTGAAATGATCCCCTCATTGTTCTCAAGCATATGTGTTTTGATCTTGAGTTTCATATTTTGATTTGTGTTGAATAACTATGGAGGTCATGGAGTGTGTTTGTTTTTTCCTCCATATGCCTTCTTATCCATAGTTAACTATCATGTGTTGAATGTTTGAAGTCCTTATTAATGGTCATTATCTTGCGAAATTTTGTTTTGTTCAAAATAGTTATTCTTTGGTATACTTTATAGTTTTCTATAATAGAATATTGACTATTGGCTAGAATTCTATAGGAAATGGCTTTTGGTTTTTTCCTATGTGATGAAGATAGATGTTACACATATGCAGAAATTTTCCTTATTTATTGAAGTGTTGATGTCCTTTTCCTCCTTTATTTCATATTTCTTTTTTTTCTTTTGTAGTTGTTTGCCACTTGTGGATTTATCTAGTGTTGTTGACCATTTAGTAGTGCTAAAATGAGATAAAAAAAGGCTTATGGATTTTTATTAAGTATTAAAGAGAGATGTCACACATATGAAGAAATTTATCTTGTTTATAGAGTTTTTAGTATCTTTTGCCACCCTTATTACATAGGCCTTTTTACCATTCCAAATTGTTTACTATGTTGTGGCTTTATTTTTCTCTTTTTGGGAATTTAGGATTTGTGGTTTTATGGATTTATCTACTAATTAGGGAGGGTGCATAATGAGATTTAGTTTTATTTTGAATCTCTATATTTTGGTGTCATGTTGGATTATCCATATTAGCATAGACAATGATTGAATATGCTATAGGAAGTGTAAAGTGTGAAAGTCTTTAATTCCAATTATCGATAGAACTTTAAATAATCTCATATATATTCAAAATAAAGTCGACAATTCATTCATTTAGACATCATAAAAGACAATCGATTCCAAAAAACAACTTAAAGTTGATAAGATACATTCAATATATAATTCCAGTTTAAATAGATACATGCATCATAATACACTTCATTGATAATCATACATAAGAAGATATTATATCAATTACAATTCGAGACTTAGGCATTCAGTCGCCTTAAGCTCTTCAATACATATCTCAAAAATAAATAAAACATAAAAGATGATGACATCCTTTGATCTTCAATCCAATAGCATATCTTCATAAAGAAGACGAGAACAAGGATCAGATGCTTTTTCCGTGCAACCTCGAAGCTTACGCTTCCCCGGAATTCCTTAGTCATTCAAGAAATGACTGACTCTGCATGAATCGCTTAGCAAAATGCAGTCTACGAGCAAGATAGAATCTAGTGTGTGCCTAGTATAGCTAGCAAAACTACAAGCATTTTCATTTTTCTAATTCATTTAAGAAACAAGAAAGTTCGATACTAGGATATGGTAGAGAGTTCAATAATTCCATCTATTTCAATGGTCCTTAAGTTACTTGGCCAAGTAAAATGTCATGCATGACAAATAAAGTAGTTTTGGAAAAGAAAAACTACACTCTCTAATAACCCATATTCGGCACCCGTCCTGAAAGGTAACTTTCCAAAAACATTACATGCACATTCATTTATCAAGCATGCATGGTTTCAAATAGTCAAATACAATCTTTCAAAAACAATAAAACAAAAATCTTGTTTGAATCAAAACAATTAAAAAATTGTTCTTTTTATTGTTTAAATCCATAAATGACATTAATTTTATATTTAAATCAAATAAATTAAATATCAAAAATAAAAATAAGAAGGTGTATTTCTAGTATGTAATTAAGTACATATTTTAAAACAGTCATAAAAGAGCACACGTTCTTTCATTTTACTACTCCTCAGTTTTATCTTGTTCACATTCATTTGGTTTCGAAGTAAATCATATTTTAACTTAATTGATTTATTTTCTATTTTCCAAACTTGCAGAAAATAAATAAATTAATTACTACTTTTCAAGAACAGTTTTAAGATAAATTGTTTCAGTTTTAGTTTTTGAATATTTTGAGTTTCATTGGCTATTTCACTGTTTCTAAGCTCTATTTCGATATTACGTTAAAAATTTATAAGATATTTAAACAAAATCTTTTTGTTTTTAATTCTTTCAATATGAAAATAACATTTTCGGTTTAAACATATAATTCTTTCCAAATAAAATTCTGAGTTTCTCTTAAATCGGTAAAATAGATTAAAACTAATGTTTTTGTTTAAGATTCTTTTAAATCTAAATTAAAATGATGTTTTTCAGTTTTGAATCTCTTCCTAAATTTAATCAACTGTTTTTATTTCATGTTTTCAATCAAATTCTTCCTAAAATTTTCAGTTTTCAAATTCAATGTTTTCTAGAAAAAAAATTACAGTTTGACATTTAAGAATTCAAATAGAATTTTGAAGTAACGGAAAAATCATTTTAATAGTTTTCAAAATCCACACAATAAAATAACATTTCATTCAATTTTAATCTATTCATAATTTGTTTAATTATTCAAGATCCTACCTGTTAAATTCTGAAAATGGATTGTGAATTTCCTCTGTTCTTTCTTTGAATCCTATCTTTTGCTCTTTATTTGATGTTTGTTTGGTATGAATATTCTTCCTCCACTGTTGTTTCTTCCCTCTTCCTTTCTCCCTGATGCCTCTTCCCTATCTCCTATCTTCCTTTGTTTCCTACGTACCTTATCTATTCTTCTCCCTAGCTGGTTGGTTGGCTGCATGTGGAGAGTGGTTAGCAAGCCTCTCCTTGTTCTTCCTGCGCACCCCTTACCAATCCCTACGTAGGTGAGTGGACCCATGGTTGCGTGGATCCCTGCGCGTCCCCTCAAGATTTCCTTTGATGGTTCTGTGGGGTGTGTAGGGAGGTGGGAATAGAAAGTTCCTTGGCTGCGCCCTTCCCTATTGTGGTTGGTGCCTATCTCCACCTTCTCCTACCTTCTCCCTATGCATGGGTAAGGGAACCTTGCTTGGCCGCATGGACGAATGGAGAGAGGGAAAAGGGTTCCAAGTTAATGCAATTTTTGAAGCTCTTTTGCTGCGTACCTCCTCTAAGAGTTGTATACATGTGCCTCTAAACTCTACAATCCACTTAAAATTAAATTGTCTCATAAGTCCTCTGGCACCTGGAAAAATTTGAGAGTCTTTCTCTTTTATTTTTTTCCTTTAAATTCTAAAAACAGATTTTTCTCCTCTTTTCCAATTTTTCAATTTCTCTTAGATTCATTCCTCCTTTTTCATGCAAAAAGATAGATGTTAACAAGAAATGAGATCCCCAATTTGAGGTTGATCTGTAGATTAATTCTCTAACTCCAAGTTTCAAATTTGATTGCTTCTCATATTAATTGAAGATTTGTTTTTTCTTTTTGTAAAAATGAAGTTTGATTTCAATTTCAAATTGACGTGATTTGTTTTCTAAATTGTTTTAAATTTGTTTCCAATAAATCCATTTTAGCTATTTGTTTAATTTCTACATTTAAATCTTTTCCTCTTTTATACTTTTCAAATAAAAACAAATAATTCAAACACACAACTTTTATTTATATTTTATTTAATTCTGAAATAAAAAGTCTATTTCATTAAATTTTGAAATACAAGCATCTTATTTTCAAACAATGATAAAATATTGACTTAAATAATTTAGTTATTTAAATAAGATCTATTTTCACACAGTTAATAAAATCGTCATTTAAACAACATATATTTTTCCACTTTTTGGAGAAATCAATAAAACTAGATTTAAAATTTGCAAACACAAAAATCACAAGAATGCATTAAAATATCAACTAAGTGAGTGTGCGTGATTCCACCATCCTTATACATGTCTAATGGCTAAAATGACTCTACCTGATCGATGGTCTCACCTTCAATTGCGTTCACCTATTCCTGTGTTCACTTGCACTCAAGTTTTCATCAACAATGACAAACCCCAAATTAAATAAAAATACATTTTGAATCATTGTAAATGCATTTCAATTTCATTTCAATTTAACTTCAATTTGAATAATCATTTAACATAATATAATTAATCAATATCATGATTAATAATTTGCATTTAAAATAATCAAGAAAATCTATATGTGACATCCTTCCCCTCTTGGAAGAGACATCGTCTCGATGTCTTATTAGTCATTCAATAAGCATAACATCACCATCAATAAGAATACTATCTCAATTCATAAACATAGTGTCTCAATAGGTAAAACATAGTATCTCCATCATAACGAAATAGTAACTAAAAACATAGTTCTCAAACATAAGCATAAGCAAATCATAGTAGCATCCACGCTATCAAAGTTCACAACATGTGAAACAAAAATCAGAGTATCAAGAATCTTTGCATAAAGAAAACACTAATCTAAGAAAGCGAATGAGGAAAATGACGGTCCATCATCACAAAATCCTCCCATTTAGCACTATCCTCAGTATACTGGTCCCACAGAACCCTATACTGAGTACTATCCTAGTTAACACTAGTCTATAACCAATTGGATTCAAGACTTCCAGTACATCAAAGGGTCCCACAAATTTCGTAACCAACTTTGATGATTTCCCAAAATACATAAGATTTACAAATCATTCATTCTATACAGTAATCTTGTCCTTTCTAGACCTTGCTTCAAGTGTCCTTACTATCACATAGGGAAATTTCGTATGCTTCACACATACTTCCTCTCCCCAGAGCTTTATTCCATAAATACATCCTATATATAATAATTATTATTATACTTAGTGATCGGAATTCATTGGTCCGTGAATTTATCCTTAGTATAACCCAAATGGAAGAGGAATGTTGATGCATTGTACACTACATCGTGGGTCCAATCCTTTTCCTTTGTACTTACACTTTTAGACAGCTCGTAAACTGATTCCATTTGCCACTTACACATTCATTATATTTACCATAAAGTACTTTCCCTAGATTACTTGTCTATCTCGAGCATAACATTACTCCTAGACACTTATCAATTTTGACACTGCTCCACACTGAAGCTTTGTTATCAATTAAGTTTCATCGATCATTTCATTCTATTATTCCTTTTTGACATTTTATCAAGTCTATGACTATATCCAAGCCTTTTTCAGGTTTAATAGAGTCTCCTTTCTTTTCATATAACGGTCCGACTTCAATTTTAGAATTTTACAAATCATTCAAGATTTAGTCCACCATTTTACTTATTTGACTAAAATAATATATTACACATTTATTCATATGAATGTATCATGATATGATTTTTGTTTATACAACCCTATCACTATTTGCAAAACTGAAATAACCTTTCAGGTTTACTAAGCAACTACTTATCCATCATATATTATTGAGGATCAAAATCCTATAAGTCGAGTTTCCAAAAACTATTGGTTTCTTTAATGAGACTATCCACTAGAACATTATGTTAATTCTACTAACATAGATAGATCAATTTGTCTTGTTTTCTACCATCTTTCCTTCTAGAATCTCAAGAGAGTTACATGTCCTACCAATGATGAATTTTGGTCTTCATTTCCTGGCATACGAGATATTAGCTTGCTACATTTCGTGCAACTTCTTATCCTATCTTCTTTTGGATAATAGTGGATCCTTATCTGACAATTCCCTTTGTCAATCTAATGTTCTAACTCTAACATTATTTTCCTCCTTCCATTCTCGAATCTTCCAAATTTTGGACACATAGGTTCTTTTATATCCAACAATAGTCTATCCTTTGACTAAGTGATAACCTATTTTGATCTTTCGCCACTATTATGCTTCCTGTAAATGGTTATAGGTTTTGCGGAGTTAATTCCCATTTATCTTAGCACATCCATACCATGGATTCTCTTTTGTCCTTGGATTATTTCCAAAGATGCAATTCATCTTTTAACTTAATCTAATTTCGTTGATTTAATCTGGTACTAATTTTTGAGTATTAATCCTTGTTCAATCACATTGATCTTTAGAAAATAAAAAATTTAATTGCATAACTAATCATCTAGCATAAACATTCAACTCCATGATTTCTTAATTATAGGAGAGTCTCCACTTCTATATTTTTTTTTTTAGCACAAGTAACAATTCTAATGTTCTTCTCCATAAGGTTTTCAGCATTTCTTGCTAAGTGAAAATTAAATGATGTTCTGTCATAACAATAGATTCTTCCTTTTGAAAGTGTTTCTCTTTTAATATAAGAGCTACTTAAAGTAGAGTCTTGTCAATAATACAACTTCCTTTAACTTACTAGACATCCCTCCTATGCTTCTATCCTTACAAAGTCTCATTAACTCCAATGATATTCAATCGCATGGGAAAATCTTAAACCCAAATATACCGCTCATTCAAGTTTAATTCCTACCTAAAGGTGTTGAAAAGTGATTCCAATACGTAATCCAACTTAATAGGTTTTAGTCTCATCATTAGATATTTCTCTTTATTGTATGAACTTCTTGTTCCACATAGGTTATCTTTAACCCAAGGTTCCATTAAAAATTATGGTAGTGATTAAGTGATTTAATCATTCTCATTAAGATATTTTGGTGTGGCTCACATAATGTCACATCTTACTTTATTTTACACTTCATCTCAATGGCTTAAATAGCCAACCTTTTTTTTTCTCGTCCAAAGGTTTATTCGCATAGTGAGCTTCAATGTCAAGTTGTTTCACGACATGAATATATTTCATATCAAAATAACATTGTTATTAAATTCTCTATATAAAGTATATAGGAGTATAGAGACACTTTCTTCCAATCACAAGTCTCTAAGATCTTTCCTTGTCAATCCATAGACAATGAACTTCCTTATCATGATCCAGTTATCTGCCTATTCTTTTTTAAGGCATTTATAATTATATACTTTGATCTTTAGATCAAATAATCATAAGGTGTAAAATCATAGTTCTTAACCTTCCATTTGTCATTTGTCCCTGGTGGTCATAAAATGGATGAATTAATTGTCCTTATGACTTGCAAAGAAGTCATAATCAAGCTTTTGCTAGGTGGGATACTTAGCTTGAGTCAATCACTCTCTCCCTTTTCCCCCCCTTGTGTTTCCACAACTTTCATTCTTCTTACATTGAAATTTTTAGTAATTTACTTGCTTCCTTGGAAAAAGTTTTGTCATTCCTTATTGTTGACCTTTCATTGCCATCTTCTTTCTAATATCCCTTTTCCATGCTTACTAAGCTCTTTTTTTGATGTACTTCTTAAATCAAAGTGTAGCTTTCCTTGCAACTTCTAGGGTCTTGACACATAAAGCCATGTGGTATTCCTATTCCCTTTTGGAGCCATTATTCATAGGTTGTTTGATTCCAAAAACTTCAATAACCTAAACGATTTTGGTTGGAGGAACCTTGCTCAAATCATTGATTGTTTCTTTTGGCCGTTCTGATCTTCTCTCAATTCCTCTATACTAACTCTTTTCTAACAATATTCTTATCTTAACACAAAAGTTTAGGTAATGACTTCCTCAACCCTTGAGGATACTTCCTTTGTTCATATCCTACTTTGAACAATCTAATTTATGTTGACTTGCATACATAGATTCGTAGTGTTTACACTAATCCAAGAGTTCCTAACTATTTTACAATTGTAGGTTGCTACAATTCAATTTATCTCATTCCTACTCTTTCTCTTTTTCTTAGAGCCATGTATGTACAGGTTATTCTTCCTAACCTTCCTACATAAATTGATTATATAAGCTTCCACAATTCTAGGTTTTATCATAAGTTGTTGGTTTAGGAAATTTAATTCCAAGGATGAATCTTTAACTAGCCCCAAGTTACTAAGACTTACATCTTCCTTTTCACTTCCTTAAGTTCTTTCTCTTGCCATTCTGGCAGAAGAACTTTTTAACCTTTATCTTCTGATAAGATTTACACATTATTTCGTAATGAGCTCATAGGTTGCAGTATAGAACCTGGTTTCTCTGATACCAAATGTAAAGTGCGAAAGTCTTTAATTCCAATTATTAATAAAACTTTAAATAATTTCATATATATTCAAAATAAAGTTGATGATTCGTTCATTTAGACATCATAAAAGACAATCGATTCCAAAACACAATGACTTAAAGTCAATAAGATAGATTCAATATATAATTCCAGTTTAAATAGATACATGTGTCATAATACACTTCAATGATAATCATACATAAGAATTTATTATATCAATTACAATTCAAGACTTAGGCATTCAATCGCATAAAGCTCTTCAATACATATTTCAAAAATTAATAAAACATAAAAGAAGATGACATCCTTTGATATTCAATCCAATATCATATCTTCATAAAGAAGATGAGAACAAGGATCAGGCACTTTTTCCGCCCAACCTCAAAGCTTACGCTTCCCTGGAATTCCTTAGTCATTCAAGAAATACCCGACCCTACACGAATCGCTTAGCAAAAATTAGTCTACGAGCAAGATGGAATCTAGTACGTGCGTAGTATAACTAGTAAAACCACAAGCATTTTCATTTTTCTAATTCATTTAAGAAACAAGCAAGTTCGATACTAGGATATGGTAGAGAGTTCAATAATTCCATCTATTTCAATTGTCTTTAAGTTACTTGGCCAAGTAAAATGTCATGCATAACAAATAAAGCAGTTTGGGAAAAGCAAAACTACACTCTCTAATAACCCATATTCGACACCCGTCCTGGAAGGTAACTTTCCCAAAACATTACATGCACATTCATTTATCAAACATGCATGGTTCCAAATAGTCAAATACAATCTTTCAAAAACAATAAAACAAAAATCTTGTTTGAATCGAAAATAGTTACAAAGTTGTTCTTTTCATCATTTAAATCCATAAATGACATTAATTTAATATTTAAATCAAATAAATTAAATATCAAAAATAAAAATAAGGTGTATTTCCAGTATGTAATTAAGTACATATTTAAAAATAGTCATAAAAGAGCACACATTCTTTCATTATATTACTCAGTTTTATCCTGTTCACGTTCGTTTGGTTTCAAAGTAAATCATATTTTAACTTAATTGATTTATTTTCTGTTTTCCAAACTTGCAGAAAATAAATAAATTAATTAATAATTTTCAATAATAGTTTTAAGATAAATCGTTTCAGTTTCAGTTTCTGAATATTTTGAGTTTCATTGGCTATTTTACTTTTTCTAAGCTCTATTTCGAAATTACGTTAAAAATTTATAAGATATTTAAACAAAATCTTTCTATTTTTAATTCTTTCAATCTGAAAATAACATTTTCGGTTTAAACATTTAATTCTTTTAAAATCAAATTCTGAGTTTCTCTTAAATTAATAAAACAGATTAAAACTAACATTTTTGTTTAAGATTCTTTTAAATCTAAATTAAAGTGATGTTTTTCTATTTGGAATCTCTTCCTAAATTTAATCAGCTATTTTTATTTCATGTTTTCAATCAAATTCTTCCTAAAATTTTTAGTTTTCAAATTCAATGTTTTCTGGAGAAAAAATCACAGTCTAACATTTAAGAATTCAAATAGAATTTCAAAGTAACAAAAAAATTATTTTAATAGTTTTCAAAATCCACACAATACAATAACATTCATTCAATTTTAATCTATTCATAATTTGTTTAATTATTCAAGATCCTACCTGTTAAATTATGGAAATGGATTGTGAATTTCCTCTATTCTTTCTTTGAATCTTGTCTTCTGTTCTTTATTTGTTGTTTGTTTGGTATGAAAATTCTTCCTCCACTGTTGTTTCTTCCCTCTTCCTCTCTCCCTGACGCCTCTTCCCTATCTCCTATCTTCCTTTGTTTTCTACTTACCTTATCCATTCTTCTCCCTAGTTGGTTGGTTGGCTGAGTGTGGAGAGTGGTAGCACGCCTCTCCCCATTCTTTCTGTGCACCATGTCCACACTTATTTCCTACGCACCCCTTACTAGTCCCTGCATAGGTGAGTGGACCCATGGCTGCATGGATCCTTGCGTGTCCCCTCAAGATTTCCTTTGCTAGTTGTGTGGGGTGTTTAGGAAGGTGGGAACAGAGATTTCCTTGGTCGTACCCTTCCCTGCTATGGTTGGCACCTATCTCCACCTTCTCCTGCCTTCTCCCTGTGCGTGGATAAGGAAACCTTTCTTGGCCACATGGATGAATGGAGAGAGGGTAAAGGGCTCCAAGTTAATGCAATTTTTGAAGCTCTTTTGTTGCGTACCTCCTCTAAGAGTTGTATTCCTGTGCCTCTAAACTCTATTGTCCACTTAAAATTAAATTGTCTCATAATTCCTCTAGCACCTAGAACAATCTAATTTTTTCTCTTTTATTTTTTTCCTTTAAATTCTAAAAATGGATTTTTCTCCTCTTTTCCAATTTTTTAATTTCTCTTAGATTCATTCCTCCTTTTTCATGCAAAAAGATAGATGTTAACAAGAAATGAGATCCCAAATTTGAGGTTGATCTCCAGATCAATTCTCTAACTCCAAGTTTCAAATTTGATTTCTTCTCATATTAATCGAAGATATTTTTCTTCTTTTTGTTAAACTAAAGTTTGATTTCAATTTCAAATTGACATGATTTGTTTTCTAAATTGTTTTCAATTTGTTTCCAATAAATCCATTTTAGCTATTTGTTTAATTTCTACATTTAAATATTTTCCTCTTTCATACTTTTCAAATAAAAATAAATAATTCAAGCACACAACTCTTATTTACATTTTATTTAATTCCAAAATAAAAAGTCTATTTCATTAAATTTCAAAAATACAAGCATCTTATTTTCAAACAATGATAAAATATTGACTTAAAGAATTATGTTATTTAAATAAGATCTATTTTTACATAGTTAATAAAATCGTCATTTAAACAACATATATTTGTCTACATTTTGGAGAAATCAATAAAGCTAGATTTAAAATTTGCAAACACAGAAATCACAAGAATGCATTAAAATATCAACTAAGTGAGTGTGTGTGATTCCCTCATCCTCATACATGTCTAATGGCTAAAATGACTATACTTGATTGATGTTCTCACCTTCAGTCACACTCACCTATTCCTGCGTTCACTTGAACTCGAGTTTTCATCAGCAATGACAAACCCCAAATTAAATAAAAATACATTTTGAATCATTGTAAATGCATTTCAATTTAAATTTCGATTTCATTTCAATTTAACTTCAATTTGAACAATCATTCAACTTCAATTTAAATAATCATTTAACATAATATAATTAATCAATATCATGATTAATAATTTGCATTTAAAATAATCAAGAAAATCTATACGTGACAGGAAGGGGAATATTTTTAGTTATGTGATGAAGATAGATGCCACACATACAAGGAAATTTGTATTAGTTATTGAGTTTCGAATATCTTTTTCCCCATATTTTATAAGTTTTTTTTTGTTTTCTAGTTCTTTGTAATTTTTGGCTTTATCTTTTTATTATTAGGAATTTGGGAGTTGTGCATGTACTTTAGAATAAAATAATTTTTGTTGTGAGTGTTAACTTATTGGTGCTAATTGTAAGGATAAATTGATGATTTCATTTTTTTCAAGATGTATTGTTTTCTTATATCAATACCTTGTATTTTTTCAATACAAATATCATTATATCTTCTTTAGTTAAGAGTGACAACTCTATTCTACCAAATCTAATTGAAGACTACATTGAAAATGCTACTTTATAATTTATTTAGATTGATTGCCACTATAAATTATTGGGGGTTTTATATTAATAGATAAATGAATTAGGTGCTCACTACGTTCCTTTTCTCCTTTCTATAGGTAGTTATGGTATATGAAAAATGGGGTTTTAAATGTCATCATACGACTTAGGACATAGACCATACCCACTTTCCACCTACTACTTTAAAGGGTAACCCTAGAGATCTCAATGCAAAAGAGAGAAATCGTGCAATAGGGTTGTCCTGGGGGCTGAATATAAGCTAATAAGGGCTTCACCACCAAGTTTAGACTTGGAAAGATAAATTAAATGCAAGATGCAACACTAAACCCTAATTCAACAAAGTAACCTATAAAATGATCTAGAAAAGCAAATAAAACAACATAGAAAGCTACCAAAAGGAAGATGTGCACCTAGAAATTTGGAGATGAATGAGTGAAGGTCTGAAACACTGAAAATATTGCCTTTAATTTTGAATGGGACTCATTCGCCAAACTAGGTGAATTAGTCAAAAAAATAGGTTTCTGTGCGTGAATAAGAATCTACCACATGGGTATCTGAATCTACAAAATTCTGAATTTTGACTGGAACTGGAACTCATTTGCTAGAAGTGGTGAATCAGTCAAGTTAGGGTTTTCTGAAGCTTCAAAGTTTGATCCTGCTCTTCTTTGTCTGCTTTGTCCTTCCTGATTGGCTTTCGGATCCAAAACCCTGATTTGCAACTTGTCGGTCTTCTCCAAGGTACTCCAAGGCTTGATGACAACTTTGACCTCTTTGAACGATTTGATAACTTTTATCCAATCTTGCTCCTTTGGAAATCTATAACCTAGACCTACAAATCAAATACAAAGGGGAGGGAAAAATGTTGGGTTAGTGGATAGGGGTTTTCCTTGGTCAAACCCCTTGTTGGTAATGTTGGGTCTCAAAAACGCAGATTTGAACCACAAGAGGTTGCCAAGCTCTCACAACGTTTTTGGCCAACTAACAAGGCCAACCAATATAGTTGAACCTTCTACTCTTCAGGCTCTACAAAACCTAGTTGGGTGCACCTATGTGTATGTTGCAGATTCAAGATGTATTTCCTAGTGAAACAATCTATCCATAATGGAAAAGGGAAGTGGAAAAATAAAATTACTAAAACTACTCCTACTCCTACTGCACAAATGAAAGGTTTTTGAATAAATATTTTGATATGTATTTATATCTCTGGGTTGTGGAAGATACGCGCCTTCTATCCACATGGGCAATGGAGTCAAACATTATATGTGTTTCCTTTCTTGGTCGCTTAACTCTAGTTGTTAGGCACTCTGAAAATTCTATTGCTGACATTAAATTTTACTAAGTCTATGACTTGCATAAACAGAGCTAGAATATTTCTCTATCAGGTTCTACTTCAACTATCCAAAATAAATATCAAAACCACTGTGACTTATTAAAAGATTCTAATTCTGACTTGCAAACACCAGTTAATTAAATCACAAAAAATGAGAGTGTATTTTGATAAATCAGGGATATGCTTGATATGTTGATTTAGATAATTAAAATATCTCAAGCTGGAGACAACCAAAATAAAGAATATAAATTTTATGCATCACAACAACTAAACACCATATAGAAAAATCACCAATTAAAAATATTTATCTCCATTGATTCTATTTCAGGAAAATTTTGTACATGATTTCCATCCCAGTTGCTTGTCAGGAAAAATCTAACTCCTACAATCTAACTCTTATCTTTTATCTCCTACAACTGATTCTTTAATACATTTATACATCATATCTAAAGAGTTACAACCCTTCACTATTCTGGTAAAACTGTTTACATTCCATTAAAAGAACTTAAAATATTTGATTAAGTTGCCTTTTGGCAAATAAAATATTTTAACTATAGTCGTGCTTTTGATTTTTCTTTAATACCTTACCGGCCTTCACATTTCAATTCACATGGCTTTTATTACATTCATTGCTTTACACATTTCATTTATTCATTGCTGCGAAGTCTCCCTTTATGCCTATCACTTTACCATAGTCACCTCCTTCACTGCATGCGGTATAACGATGCCTGGGATTTACAGTCATCTCTACTACTTCCTAACTATTTGACTTATGTGTCACCGCATTACCACAGTCTTCAACCTGACCATTGGCAGTTGCATGGTGACTATCCTTCACTTCTGCCTCCTTGTTGCTTTCCTATCACCACGCTACTACAACCTTCATTCTTGTACCCTACGGTTCCATGGTGTAGCTCTAACTATTATCTTCATTGTTATCTTCCATCTACTGTGATCACTATAGTCTATCCTGGTCACTACATCCACCATTACCGTGCTACCACGGTCTTCATGGTGACCATTCATGGTATCACGGTAGTCGGATTATCTGCTACCTCGCCACTATCTACTAGCTGCTCACCGCGCTACTACAGTATGTGAGATGATTGCAAGTGGTAGCATGGTAAGCTCCATCCACTAACTATTAACCATTCCCCATACTACAATGGTCACTGGTTTGACTACCAATGGTAACACGGTAATCCCTTCTCACTGATTCTTCGTTGGTTGCTAACCGCTACCATGGGCATCGCAGTCTCTTTGATAATGACCAATGGTATCATGGTATCAACACTAACTGCAACCTTCTCTGCTCACCAGTTATTTCACCACCTACCAAGACACTGCGGTCAATGAGTTGACCATGCGTGGTGGTGTGGTAAACATTTACTGTCTGCACCTTAGCCACCACCGCCATACCACAAGCCCATTGTGGGAGGCCGCAGTAAGGCGATAAATGACATATAAAAATGATTTCTAAGGGAGTGGTAAGGGTTTGAAGTGTATGATAAAGTGGGTGGGGAATAAAATGAAGAATTTTTTATGAAAAGATAGGAAAATATCATGGAATTGAATGGGGAAAAATATGAGGGAAAATAGGCCAAAAATTAAGGAAATGTAACAAGGAAAAGGACATTTGGAGTATTGCAAAGGACAATAAATGATTTTTATAAGAAGGATAGTTAAAATATTGGGATAAAAATGGGAAAATCATTTAATTTCATGATGGAAATTTTGGGTTCTAAAAGTGGCTCCTATTGGGGATGAGTGATTTTGAAAATCACTGCAAGAATCCACAGTATTTTTCATAGAGAAGACCAAGCAAAAGATATGAAAAATGAAATCCATGGTAGATGGAGGGAATGAACGGATGAATGATATGAAAATGGAGAAAATGGAGAATGAAAAATGACCCTAAGCTATTGTACATGGAAAAGAAAGCAATTCTTTCAGAAAGGGAACTCCTAAGAATGTCCATGTACTAGAAAACTCAGACCCTTCTTAAACTACTATGCATGGAAAATAGTATTTAAAGAGGCATTGCTAAGAATTTTCCATGCACTGGAAATCCTTAACCCTCTGTACCTGCTATGGTTTTAAAAATCAAACCACAAGGAATGGCCCTAGGCCACCCCAAAATAAAAACGTGCACTTTCCCCTATCATAGAGTTTGTTTTGATTAGAGCTCATTAGGTTTCTTTTGAAATTATCCATTCTACCTGCCCTATTACAAACACTATCATCGAAAACCTCTAGAAATCATTACATTCAACCTGACTCATATTCATTTTACCATTCCACATTTCATCATTCTCATTATCATATAAAAAATATTTATCACCCTCAGCATACAAAGACTTAACAACATATTCATAGGCATGCTCACTGTCATATGTCACTAAATGTTCTTGCAACTGCACTGGGACCTAAAAATCTGAATACTCCTTATGGTAACCAAAAAATTCTATCTCATCAATATTTTCTGAAACAATCAAATTACTTTCCATTTCTTTCCTATCATCAGTTGGCACTGACACACACTTCTAATTGATATAGTCATCCTCATATATATTTGAATCAACAAATGTTGGACACTCATCATCAATTACATGTAAACCAATATCTTCCTCTTGCAGGCAAAAATTATTTGAATCACATAACTCCTCCTGGACACAAATGGATTCACGATCAGCTTCAATGGTTTCTTCATCAATCTGAGAGATGCAGATGGGGTCATATGAATTATTACTTTCACTCAAAAAAAATGTAGGCTGGAGCCAAAACTATGGAATCATCCTCATGTGCACATCTTTGGTATTCAAGATTCAATAAATCTAAAACTTGCTCAATGCTGAGTGAACATGTTTCATCCAGATATCCTGCTATTTCTCCAACTTCTTGATCTCCATATGAACTGCAACAATCATCTTGTTGTAGATCAATATCCATCATTTCATCTTCACAATCTGGATCACAATTTTTTATGCAAGAGAGACTCTACATATGTTCATTGTTGGATGACACAATACGTTCTTCTAATTCAGCTTCTAAAGCATTGCTGATGTACTCCCTAGATGATGTGTCCCCACCAATATTAGTAATGCTGCAATCACCTTCAAAATCTGAAAAATTGTCATTAGAAATCCCAGTGATAGATTTATCCTCCATTGGCTACATTATTTGATCATTCATGATATCACTATTAGATTCATCATTTCTAGTATCCATGTGTTTTATCCCAACCATGGAATCAAAAAACTTATTTACTACATCCAAGGCATGTTGTTTTGATGATTTTGGCCAATAACTTGATTCAAGCTTTGATGCTCTTGCAAATGTGGGTCTTGTAGGCCTATGATGAGGAGGTAATTGCATACAGATGACTACCATTCTTTTGTATAGGGAGTTTTCATTCTCTCCTTCATATTTCCTTATGTCAAAAAATGTATCTAAGGGGGAAATTCCACATTCTGATTCTATAATGGATTCTTGGCTTTGAGTATGTATATCATCATCTTCTTCTTGATCATGTAAATAATCATCATGTTTGTCCTCATACTGGCTCAAAAATATTTCTTTCAGATCCTCCCATGAAGATATACTTTGCATAGGAAAATTTTTAAACCATTCCCTTGCACTATCCCTCATAGATCTTGCAAAATATTTCATAATGACATCCTCTAGATGAACTTGAAAGTTGACAATGACATTCCAGAATAGTTCCATATGCTCATAAGCTGATTCATTCCATTCTCCATAAAATTTAGGGATATGCATAACCATTTCTATCTCATCACAGGGGCAAGGATTTGGGTAGCCTTGGACATTACTAAATTTAAATGGTTTATCAATAATTGAGACAAAATTTGGAGGGCTATATGAGTTTTGGTAGATCATTAATCTTTTTTAAGGAAATGGAAGATGAGTATACATTTGAGGTAATGGCAGTGATACATAAGTGTTATGTTGTGAATATCACACATTACCTTCATTGTCGAATTTGACTCCCAATTGTAGCATTCATTGTTTCAATTGTAGTGTTTTTTGTTTCTAGTATAATTGTTTTTGTTCCATTTCTTCCAATTCTTTCATTGTCCGGTGTCTTCTTTCTGCTCCTAACATCTTGACAAAATGTTACTACTCCACAACTTTCATGCATTATATATCAAATTAAAACAGAGTCACCACCTACTTTTCCAAAAGTAGGAAAATGAAATGGATTGCTTTGGTTTTCGCCCAATGGAATCTCCAAAAAACAATGCAAAATCTTGTTGACTTTATAAATGGAAAGGCTGAAAATCTTCCTGAGTAATCCCCAATAGAATCGCCATTTTATTGGGTCTCAAAAATGCAAGTTTGAACCATGAGAGGTTGCCAAGCTCTCACAACATTTTTGGCCAACTAACAAGGCCAACCAATATAGTTGAACCTTTTGCTCTAAAGGCTCTGCAAAACCTAAGCGGGTGCACCTATGTGTATGTTGTAGATTTAAGATTTATTTCTTGGTGAAACAATCTATCCACAATGGAAAAGGGAAGTGGACAGATAAAATTACTACAACTACTCCTACTCCTACTAAACAAATGAAAGGTTTTTGAATAAATTGTTTGATATGGATTTGTATCTCTGGGTTGTAGCAGATCAGTGCCTTCTATCCACATGGGCAATGGAGTCAAAAATGATATGTGTTTCCTCTTATTGGCTTAACTCTAGTTGTTAGGCACTCTGAAAATTCTATGGCTGGCATAAAATTTACTAAGTCTATGACTTGCATAAACAGTGCTAGAATGTTTATCTATCAGGTTCTACTTCAACTATCCAAAATATATCTCAAAACCATTGTAACTTATTAAAAGATTTTAATTCTGACTTGCAGACACCAATTAATTAGATCACACAAAATGAGAGTGCATTTTGATAAATCAGGGATATGCTTGATATGTTGATTTAGATAATTAAAATATCTCAAGTTGGAGACAACCAAAATAAAGAATATAAATTTTATGCATCACAACAACTGAACACCAGATAGAAAAATCACCAATTAAAAATATTTATCTCCATTGATTGTGTTTCAGGAAAATTTTGTACATGATTTCCATCCCAATACCTTGTCGGGAAAAATCTAGCTCCTACAACCTAACTCTTGTCTTCTATCTCCTACAACTTATTGTTTAGTACATTTATACATCATATCTAAAAAATTATGACCCTTCACTGTTCTAGTAAAACCATTTACATTCCATTTACATAAATTAAAATATTTGATTAAGTTGCCTTTCGAAAAATAAAATATTTTAAATATAGTCATGCTTTTGATTTTTCTTTAATACCTTACCGGCCTTCATATTTCAATTCACGTGGCTTTTATTACATTCACCGCTTTGTACATTTATTTTATTCATTGCTATGAAGTCTCTCTTTATGCCTACCACTGTACTGCGGTCACCTCCTTCACTACATGCTGTATCATGGTGCCTGGCATTTATAGTCATCTCTGCTACTTCCTCACTATTTGACTTATGTGTCACCACATTAAGTGGTCTTCAACTTGACCATTGGCAGTTGCACGGTGACCATCCTTCACTGCTACCTCCTTGTTTCTTTCCTATCACCATGCTACAACAACCTTCATTCTTGTACCCTACGGTTCCATGGTGTAGCTCTAACTGTTATCTTAGTTGTTATCTTCCATCTACCGTGATCACCACAATCTATCTTGGCCACAACATCCACCATTACCATGCTATAATGGTCTTCATGGTGATCTTCTGCTGTATCGTGGTAGGCGGCTTCTTTGTTGCCTTGCCACCGTCTACTAATTGTTCACTGTGCTACTGCAGTCTATGAGATGACTGCCAGAGGTAGCATAGTAAGCTCTGTCCAGTGACTGTTAGTTGTTCCCTATGCTACCGTGGTCACTGGCCTGACTGCCAATGGTAACACAATAATCCCTTCATACTGATTCCTCACTGGTTGCTAACTGCTATCGCGGTCACTGCGATCTCCTTGATAATAGCTAGTGGTACCACAGTATCAACACCAACTGCCACCCTCACCACTTGTTAGTTATCTCACCACCTACCGCAACATAGTGATCAATGAATTGACCACGCGCGGTGGAACGGTAAGCATTTTCTATTTGCACCTTAGCCACCATCGCCATATTGGGAGCCCATTGTGGGAGGTTGCGATAAGGCAGTAAATGACATATAAAAATGATTTCTATGGGAGCAGTAAGGGTTTGAAGTGTATGATAAAGTGGATGGTAAATAAAATGAAGAATTTTTTATGAAAAGATAGGCAAATATCACGAAATTAAATGGGGAAAAATATGAGGGAAAATAGGCCAAAAATTAAGGCAATGTAACAAGGAAAAGGACATTTGGAGCATTGAAAAGGGCAGTAAATGATTTTTATACGACGGATAGTTAAAATATTGGGATCAAAATGGGAAAATCATTTAATTTCATGATGGAATTTTTGGGTTCTAACAATGGCTCCTATTGGGGATGAGTGATTTTTCAAATCACTGCAAGAATCCAGAGTATTTTTGGTAGAGCGAACTGAGCAAAAGATATGAAAAATGAAAGACATGGAAGATGGAGGGAATGAACGGATGAATGATATGAAAGATGGAGCAAATGGAGACTGGAAAATGACCCTAAGCTACTATATATGGAAAGGAAAGCAATGCTTTCAAAAAGGGAACTCCTAAGAATGTCCATGTACTAGAAAACTCAGACCCTTCTTAAACTATTGTGCATGGAAAAGAGTATTTAGAGAGGCATTGCTAAGAATTTTCCATGCACTCACAATCCTTAACCCTTTGTACCTACTATGGTTTCAAAAATAAAACCACAAGGAATGGACCCAGGCCACCCCAAAAGGAAAACTTACACTTTTCTTTTTCATAGAGTTTGTTCTGATTAGAGCTCATCAGGTTTCTTTTGAAACTATCCATTCTACCTGCCCTATTACATATACTGTCATCGAAAACCTCCACAAAAAAATTACATTCAACTTGATTCATATTCATTTTACCATTCCGCATTTCATCATTCTCATTATCATATGAAAAATATTTATCACCCTCAGCATACAAAGACTTAACAACATATTCATACACATGTTTATTGTCATATGTTGTTGAATGTGCCTGCAACTGCACAGGGACCTGAAAATCTGAATACTCCTTATGGTAATGAGAAAAATCTATCTCATCAATATTTTCTGAAACAATCAAATTACTTTCCATTTATTTCCTAGCATCAGTTGGCACTGACACACACTTTTGATTGATACAGTCATCCTCATATATATTTGAATCAACAAATGTTGGACACTCATCATCAATTACATGTAAACCAATATCTTCCTCTTGTAGGAAAAAATTATTTAAATCACATACGTCCTCCTAGACACAAATGGATTCATGATCAGATTCAATGATTTCTTCATCAATCTGAGAGATTCACATGGGGTCATATGAATTATTACTTTCACTATCAAAACAAATGTAGCCTAGAGCTGAAACTTTGGAATCATCCTCATGTGCACATGTCTGGTATTCAAGAGTCAATAAATCTAAAACTTGCTCAGTGTTGAGTGAACATCTTTCATCCAGATATCTTGCTATTTCTCCAACTTCTTGATCTCCATATGAACTGCAACAATCATCTTGTTGTAGATCAAAATCCACCATTTCATCTTCACAATCTAGATCACAATTTGTTATGCAAGAGAGACTCTCCATATGTTCATTACTGGATGGCACAATATCTTCTTCTAATTCAGCTTAAGAGGCATTGTTGATGTACTCCCTAGATGATGTGTCCCCACCAATATCAGTAATGTTGCAATCACCTTCAAAATATGAAAAATTGTCATTAGAAATCCCAGTGATAGATTTATCCTCCATTGGCTGCATTATTTGATCATTCATGATATCACTATTAGATTCGTCATGTCTAGTATCCGTGTGTTTTATCCCAACCATGGAATCAATAAATTTATTTACTACATCCAAGGCATGCTATTTTGATGATTCTGGCCAATAACCTAATTCAGGCTTTGATGCTCTTGCAAATTGTGAAACAAATTTTGGTCTCGTAGGCCTATGGTGAGGAGGTAATTGCATACAGATGTCTACCATTTTTCTGTATAGGGAGTTTTCATCCACTCCTTCATATTTCCTTATGTCAAAAAATGTATCTAAGGGGGAAATTCCACATTCTAATTCTGTAATGGAGTCTTGGCTTTGAGTATGTATATCATCATCTTCTACTTGATCATTTAAATAATCATCATCTATGTCCTCATACTAGCTCAAGAATATTTCTTTCAGATCCTCCCATGAAGATATACTTTGCACATGAAAAATTTTAAACCATTCCCTTGCACTATCCGTCCTAAATCTTGAAAAACATTTGATAATGACATCCTCTGAATGAACTTGAAAGTTGACAATGACATTCCAGAATAGTTCCATATCATCATAAGTTGATTCATTCCATTCTCCATGAAATTTAGGGATATGCATAACCAGTTCTATCTCATCACAGGGGTAAGGATTTGGGTAGCCTTCGACATTACTAAAGTTAAATGGTTTATTAATAATTGAGGCAAAATTTGGAGGGCCATATGGGTTTTGGTAGATCATTGATATTTTTTCAGTAAATGGAAGATGAATATTCATTTGAGGTAATGGTTGTGGTGCATAAGTGTTTTGTTGTCAACAGAACACATTACCTTCATTGTTGAATTTGACTCCCAATTGTAGCATTCATTGTTTCAATTTGTAGACATGGAAAATGTACAAATATCATTTTGGCACACTAGATCCTAATTTACTAACACCATTTCATCCTAAATCATCTCCTTTGCTAGTCATTTAATCGAATAATCTATATTTGATTAAATTCATCACTCTTCATCTCTTAATTAAATAAATCAACTTTATCTAATTAAGTCATCAACTCATGTTAATTAAATAAATCAATTTTATTTAATTAATTCTATAAAACTCCTTTTAATTAAAATTCATTTTATTTGATTAAATCCCTAAAGTCCTCTTATTAAATTGAATAAATTAAACATTATTTAATTTAATCTAACATTATACCCTTTGGTTAAATAAATCAAAATCATTTATTTAATTAAATCATTTCCTCTCAATTCTTATTTAAATTAATTCATCTATTTGAGTCAAAATTGTCAAATCATCTAATTCTTCATTAAATTAATCAAAACCTTGATTAAGTTAATCTCTCTCACTAAAATCCACTAGAGAATGCATCTTGCACATTAAATCAATTACTTTGATTTATTCAATTATCTATTTTTCCTCACATGGCATCGAAAGGGAATATTCCCTCATTTGAATTCAAAAAGGCCAAGTGGACTTAGTCCTTCCAACAAGGCATTTAAGGCCTCTTACATGTCCTTGGCCTTGAGCCAAGTGGCATTAACTTCATTTCCCTTCCCTCTTCAACAAGTAATTTCACAAATTCAAATTGAAACTAAATGCATTTATTGGCACTTTGGCCAAAATGTGCACAACCATCAACCATTCGCATCATGACATGTGGCACCCAACCATTGGATTGAAGGTTAGTCCCACATTGCTCAAATCTCTTTCATTCTTCGAAATTGAAATCTATAAAGTGGAGGCTTCTCTCCTCATTTCTCATCCACAATTACATGCAAAGTTACTCTCTTCATATTGAGAGCTAATTTTTCCCATTTCACTCAACCATTCATCATCTTCAAGATTTGTAACAAGGTTATGCTCAAATCTCTTTGGGAGATTTGACCATTTCTCAATCACTCACAATGGCAACTTAGGAGTTGGGAGAGGGACAATTGCAACATTCAATTGGCACCAATTCCCCCATGGGATCACTATTCTATTTGCTTAATTAGGATTAACACTCACTTATTGAAGTTTTGTTCTTCATCATTTCCTAGTCTAAGTTAAATAGATGGATTTTATGGGGAATCTCTCATGCTTGTTTGCATATTGAGCTAACAATTTGACATGTATGTTGTTCTTGTGCATTTGTAGGTTTAGGGGTTTACATTTTGGCATTAGAAGGAGGGCTAACTCAAGAATTTAATCATGTTTTTCAAAATTTCCATGTTCTTTAACTTTTTTTTGCAGGTCATAGGGAAACAATTTTGCGGCATTATATTGTGCCACTTTCATAGCCATGGTGCAATAATGCACCGCTTTCAGAGGTACGGTTCTATACCAAACTGCACAAACTTCTAAACCACACTGCTTCTTCTTTTCTCGCCTGTCAAATTCAAAATTTCTAACCATGCCACTTTAATCTCCGCGATGCTATACCACACCGCTCTCAGCAATTTCTAACCATGGTGCAATTTTGCTTTCCCGCCTATAAAATTTAAAATTGTAAACTTAGCCACTTCAAAAATAGTGCCGCTTGACCATATTGTGCTGCATATTTGGTCTTTGTTCCTGCAGAGTGCTTCTTACAATCAAACGTACAATGCTATATAGTGTCGCTTTTTGTCCAAACTACACCGCTTTTACAAACTACACCGTAGAAAATAGTCAGGTCTAAAATTTGGCGTGTGCTTTTTGAATTTTGGATTTTCTAATTCTTGACCTTGTTTTCTTTCTTTTTGCTCTCTAGTTTTCTGTCGTTTTATAGGTTGGAGCAAAGAAAAAAGAAAAGGAAAAACTTCATCATGACATCATGCTCATCATACCCAAAGTGTTTTTAAACACTAAAGTGTTCTTCAACACTCCTTAAGGATTTCAGATTCTTGTTTGAGAGAAATTTGTTAATATTATTTGCCTTAGAAACATTATAGTTATTTTGGGTTTAAAAAGAACAAGCAAATTTCCTTTTCCATAGAAAGTAGGAGATTCATTATGGCACCATGTTTATTATGCATAAAGTTTTTTTAAACACTAAAGTGTTTTTCAAAACTCTTTAAGGATTTTAGATTCTTGTTTAAGAGAATTTTGTTAATGTCATTTTCCTTAGAAACAGTAAACTTCTTTTGGGTTTAAAAAGAACAATCAAATTTATTTTCAAAAGTTGCAAAAGGGCTAAAAAGAACCTTAGGAACAACATACTAGATTTTTTTTAAAGGTTAAAAATTGAACAAGGCAATCTCACATTTCCTTTGGTGCTTAAAACTAACTCATTATTGCTTTGAAGGCTTTAAAATAAACATGTGTTTTTTTTCCTTGTAATTTTTTTTGCAAAGTAGTGTCATTTAAAAAGGCGTATGCACTTCTTTCACGCTTCATGGCGATCTTGAGAATCAAAATTATTTTTGGTGACACTAAGTTGCGTAAAATATTACCTCCATATTTCAATTTGGGTACCTAACAATTGAACAAAACATGCGAGTGTGAGCATGACATATTGTGAAGGTTCTTCCTTTTTTTATCAACAAAGGTTGATTGAACGACAGGATATGCTAGCTCACTATTATTTATCTTAGCAGGCCTGCCTTGTGGGAAAAAGTACTCACCCAAGGGAACAACCCAACTAGGAACACACTAAATTCAAGCGACTTCCAACCAGTATATAAGTGTGGATTATTGAGGAAAGTTCAAGAATCATGAGGATTATTCTAACAAGAAGGGAAACAATGGTCTCTCGCCATATTGGATAGTCCCCCATGAACGAAATGCCCAAATTAAAACCCTTTGTTTAGAAAAGGCCAAATCCTTATCTATTTTGTTGGTGCAAAATGTCATGTCCTTTGAAGTTGCCCCACATTATACATGCGGTTTTGTTGTAGAGATGGAAAGTAGGCCATGGGAGATTCATGGGTACTAATGCTTTGTTGAACCAAGAAGTGTGTGTCATGGAGGGGAGCTAGTGTGGTCAAGAATTTAGCCATCCACACAAAATATGCGCAACTGGATTTATCCAAGTGGGAACTCAACAAAATATTGTCTCATCATCCTAGAGTTGTAAAACATGCTTGGAAGTGAAGAATACATTGCTTGGTCCTCAAAATATTTAAAAAAAAACATACACAAAGAGCTTTGAATTTCAAACCCCTTGGAGGAAACAAATACCTTTTGACAAATCTAAGTACTCTTTCTTTCCCTAGGGATCATATCTTAGAGGTTTCTAAGTGCTTGGATTCTATCATCATTTGTTTTCAATAAGCTTAAACATAGGAGAATTTTGCCCTATTTTCCTTGATTTCCACATAATGGACCTTGTGGGATGAAAAATAAAGTGGGACATTAGACATACAGTTTGAAACATAAGCAAACAAGTGCCTTTGGTAAAAATAATTCATTAAGCCAAGATAAAAGACAAATTGAATCTCATATGTGTTGGTCCAAATGATTTCCCAAAAGGTCAAGATTCTAAAACCAAGGTTCAAAAGGATAAGCCTAAAAGCCCATGAACAATGCCTTGAAATGCTCCTTGAAGTCAGAGAGAGTCTAGTATACAACTTCTATAAAAAGGATTCAAGGAATAATCCAACTTTGTATGCATTTTACTATCAACAAAATCCCAATTTTTTTGGAAGGTTTTCTTTCCTCACATAGGAAGTCTAGCATGTTCTTCAACACCGAGGTTTTATAAAAGGGAGTCATGTCTAGGTTGAGGTCCAAGATCAAATTCATCATCCTCATCCATCTCTCCATCAATCAAATCTCATTCCATCAACAAACTTCTTGAGAACTTTAGAAAAATCACTCATGCTAAACTTAAAGGGCTAAAGCAACATAACCCTATCTTGGCTTAACACACCTAGCCAAAATAGTCAAAACTCTTGGATAAATTTACCTCTAGGATAACAAAACTTTCTAAGGTCTACTAGTTCACAATCACCTTGGATTAACACACTTAGCCATTTCATCTTCTTGTGCAAGTTCCCCTAGGATATCAGAACTTGCTAGGGACTACAACTTCATTGCAATCTTATTTGACTTGATACACCTAGTCAAAACATCACAAATCAATCTAAGTACTAACAATTTAGCATAAACCTTCAAAATTTCTTCAAAAGGTTTCACTCACTCACTTCATCCATTTATCCCATCATCATTACTACCCTCTTTGATCTTTGACTCCCCTAGTTCTTCTCTTTTGAGCTTAAAAGGTTAGGATCAAATGATCCCTATTTTTTATGGTCCAAACAAGATCACAATACAAGAACATGTAAAATATCAGAGAAATATCAACTTCCATTGACATGAGTCAAGTAACCTCTGAAATAAACCTTGCAGAATCAAGCAATCCCCCAAGTAACTCTACTCTACCATCACAAAATCCTCAAGAGGAGAGCTATGAAGAGAACATCACAAATGAAGACATGGGGATGACACAATTTGAAATGATAAAAATGGTTCAAAATCTAGAGAACCATAAAATTGTCAGTGCCATGTTCAAATACTTAAGCATGTTAGTGGAAGGAGGGGTCCAGTTCCCTTCCGACTTTGATGCAAGCACTAGTATGGATATGCCTCTTACAAACACATCCCCAATGTTAAATGTCAATCAAGAAATTACTCACACCACCTTGACCATAAAACCAACCTTTCCAAATGTAAACAAGGGGAGTGCCATTTTTTGAGAGTCACAAAAGCATCACCTTGTGACCAACAAAGAGGTAGTTGGCAGCACCACACCAGATAAGTCTATCCTAGTAAATCCATCACATCCATACAACCCAATCACCTTTCATAATCCCACTGGATCATCTTCATTCCATGCTATACTAGCATATCAATCAAACATAGAAACTTATCTACCACAAGGAGAAGGTGGTTTGTTTGGAACAACTGGAGGTGCTGATCCTTTTTATTTCTAGGGTAGCATACCATCTCTTCCCCCATTTCCATTCACAACCACATCACCTCTCGGATTGGGTTTTTCTCCCATAAGCATTGATAGTTTCTCAGATTTGGGCAATGTGAACATCACACCAAATTCCCTCTTTTTTCCCATAACATACCAACAACAAATCATGACCATTCAAACCACCACAAAAATACATCAATCAGTCCTCAAATATCCCAAAGCATACCTTCTCAAGGACCAAGCATCTCAACCACCCCTCCAACAACACAAATCCCAACCACCACCATAACCCTTTCACCTATCATAATGGTTGGCATCATTCCCGTTCCACCACCAATCCCACCAAAAACCAATGTGGAAAATTCATTCACCACTCTAATCCAAACCATTCAAAAGGCCAACAAATAGAGGGTACTCAAACAAAAGCAGCAAGCACAAGCACAAGCGCAAGCACAAGCTCAAGAACAAGCCCAAGCACAAGCCCAAGCACAAGCTCAAGCACAAGCCCAAGCACAAGCACAAGCACAAGCCCAACCACAAGCACAAGCACAAGCTCAAGCACAAGCACAAGCACAAGTGCAAGCACAAGCCCAGGAATAGGCTCAAGCACAATACTAAGCGCAACTATAAGCAATCCATCTGCAAGCATACCAACAAGCCTTGCAAGACTTTCAAGCACAAGAACAAGCCAACCAACAAGCTTTGTTGGCACAACAGAAGCTAGACTAACAACAAGCTTTTTTATCACAACAGTAGCTTGACCAATAGCAAGCTTCATGGGAACAACAACAGATGGGCTAGCAACAAGCATTGTTGGAACAACAATAGAAAGATCAACAACAAGCGTTGTTGACACAAATGCAGCATACCAAGAGGCCTTGAATGCACAGTAGAGCTTGCAAAAAATGCCCACTAGTACTCCTCCCACCCATAAAACACCTCAAATAGCTCAAACACCTAAAAAAATGTTCATTCCACCTCCCAATCCAAATAGAAATGTCACAACACAAATCAAACTTCTCTCACAACAAGTGTTGGACTTACAAGTAGGAAAAATGACAAGAACACTAGGAAACTTGTGCCTTTATCCCTTCGACAGAAGTCTCACCATGCTACCATTCCCAAAGGGATTTGAGAACCCCAAATTTGACAAGTATAACATAATGGGTTACCCTGAAAACCATGTCAGGGAATTTCAGGTGCATTGCATGGAGGTTGCATACGATGACACGTATCTAATGTGACTATTCCCTTGAAGTCTGACTGGTCCAGCCATGGAATAGTTTTCTTGCCTACCCATGGGCATTAAAACATTTGAGGAAATCATGGAAGCTTTCCTTAAGAATTATGCTTTCAACATGGGTGTGGATGTTAGTTCTGGAAGAACTATCGACACTCAAAAAAAGAAAAGGAGAGCTATTCACATCCTTCTTGCAAAGATGGTGATCCAAGGCCAATCAAAGCAAGTGGACCATGCCAGAAGAACAACAAGTTTTCACCATCATATCCAATATAGATGAAAACTTAGCATTCTACTTAAAAATGCAATGAATCACATCATATGATCAACTGATCCCAAAGGCGCTCAACATCGAAAGAGCCCTTACTATGCAAGGAGGTGCATCAACATTCACTCCACCAAAGGATAACTACCCATCCAATAACTATAATGATAAACCTCAAACATGGTTGAGGAACAAAAATATCACAAACGACGGTGTGGTCAATGCTAAAGTGGTCATTAGTGCCCCTAAGTAGAACATCCAAACCCATCATCAACCGCAAAATCATAATCGCAACAATCTGCAGACTAATGCAGTAGTGGCATAATAACCATATCCCACCAATCAAATCAAAAACTTGGGAGATCAAGGAGGACCACCTTCTTGAGGAAAATAGCCCCCCAAGTGGAAGTTCATGACTCTTTGGGAATCTATCGAGTCCATAATGAAGAGGTTGGTCAAGGAAAACCTGATCAAAGTCTCTAACTCCGAGCAATACGCAAAACCCATGACCAAGCCACCATGGTATAATGAGAACCTCCTTTGTGACTTTCACAAGGTCAAAGGACATACTACCGCAAATTGCATGAGGTTAAAGAACATCATCCAAGACCTCATCGAGGATAAGATTATCAATATCGAGTAGCTAGCCGAAAACCAAGATCTGAAAATATACACAAATCTTATGCCGAACCACAATCAAGGAAAACATCAAGGCAACAATAAAGGCAAGCAAAAATATGCTAGTGCTAATCTAGTGTATGAGGAAATAGTCAGATGTGTTGATGAAATGGTCATAGTCATAAATGCCAAAGGAGCCAACAACGACTGTGGAGTCACCATGCATTGCAGAAAGGTCACCATTGTAGGGGCACTAGCTAAAACCCCCTTTTCTAATACAAAAGTCATCCCCTATGACTACACTTTCATTGACAAGCTAAAGAGAACCCCCGTCCAAATCTCCATCATGGAACTATTGAAAATTTTTGCCGCCCATAGGAAGATCCTTGATGAAGCATTAGCTACATCCACCATCTCTGCCACCCTTGACACAAAGTAGTTTCAGGCTATGTTTGGTAACATCGTTACCCAAAATATCCTTACATTCTCTCACCAGTATCTCCCCCCGCAACCATCTCATAACCACATACTTCACCTTCAAGTACTAGTCCATAAAAAGAAAGTCAAAAAATTACTAGTGGATGGAGTTGCATGCCTTTACATTTGTTCTCTAAAGCTCATAAATAAATTGGGATTTATCAAGGATTCCATTAATAAGAACAAAAGCATCACAATAAGGGCATATGATGATCAAGAAAGAGTATCTTAAGGTACTATCAAAATCCCCATCCAAGTGGGACCGACAACTATGGAGACCAGCTGTCAGGTCCTCGACCTTGACCTACCATATAATATCCTCCTTGGACGTCTGTGGATCCACGGGATGAAGGTGGTGGCCTCAACATATCACCGATGTATCAAGTTCTCACATCAAAAATAGGAGGTCACTATATATGGGGATCCCGAACCTTTCGCCTACTGCAAAAAATTGGAAGCCAAATTTTATCAAATCCCCCAAGTACCAAAAAATGATGAAGGCCCATCCACTTCATACATTGACCCAGCCAACCTCGCTTCCACTTCTATGACAGAGACACCCACCATCCCTAACATATCCAACATCAAGAACATGATCTAGGACAATGGATGTAGTGACTACAGAATGAAAAGGAACACATTTGTTGTAGGAGAGTTACCATAATCTCCTAGGTCACATGGACACCCTTGATCAACTGAAACACCCATCTGCACCCTTAGGGTAGATCCTTCTGGATTTTGCCACTAGGGAGATCTAAGTCAGGAAAGTGTTGATGAAGAAGATATTGCAAGCTCAATATACCATGATGCGGAACCCACACCCACCTTATCGATGGAGGAAACCAATAGAGGGCTACAGATGATGCTTGGTATGGGCTATAATAGGAATGAAAGCCTTGGAAGGAACAGTGATGGATGCCTGGAGCCCATCATTACAGAAAGAACAATGTGGAACCTTGGCCTTGGCTGTACTCCTCCAAGTATAACTGTGTGTGGGAGAGGTGCTCGTAGAAGGGCAATTAGGTCCTCTCCTCAAATATCAACAACTACCTTTAGACCCTCAGTATGCCTAGGTGTCCCACTTGACAGCTTCACCTTTGACGTCACTGATGTTTGTGCCAATAGTGATGATGATGATACTGTAGTAGGCCTTCACAATCTCTTTAAGGATTCCACCCTACTAATGATTAGTGCCTCACTAGTTGAGTCAAAGCAACAAACCCACCAAATCACCTTAGTACACCCTCAACTCATCGATCACGACCAACGAGGACTGCTAATTCTAGACATTCAAAAATGATGAGGCACTCCCAGAATTCATGGGACTAAGGGATACAATTCTATGTGGGGATCACAAGGAAGGCTTCAACATCACATTAGACACCCAGGCATATTATAGGGAGACAATTGATTCCTTCAATCACAAAATAAAAATATTGAGAATAAGCTTGGGGTTATGGAGTGAAAACCACACCGTGGTGCTCTCTCACCACAAAACAGTAAAAATAAAGGACGCATCCAATGGTGAAAACCTCTCTGAGGCATGAGAGGATGAAGGATTCAATCTCCCCACTACTACTCTACATCAAGAAAAGTCAGCAATCCTGGCAGAGCAGTGCAATCCTGTCAACCTGGGAATGAAAACAGAACCGCAAATCACTTTCTATGTTGAGTCTCTCCTAACAGAGGAACAATAACTGCTAGCAACATTCTTGAAAGAAAGGAAGGTGAAATTTGCATGGAGTCATGCTAACATGCCAGGTCTGGATCTTGAGGTGGTGGTTCATTATTTGGATGTTTACCCTGGAGCGAAACTAGTCAGACAAAATTTTAGGAAAATGCACCCGCAAATAGCCTTTCTAGTCAAGATAGAGTAACAAAAGCTCCTAGATGTTGGCTTCATATGCCCGATTGACTATCCTGAGTGGGTATCCAACCTTGTACTAGTCTCAAAACTGAATGCGGGCATCTGCATCTACACATATTTTAGAGATTGAAACAAAGCATGTCCTAAGGATTATTTTCCACTTCCCAACATTGACATGATAGTGGACATGATGACTGGACATGAGATGTTGTCCCTAATGGATGGATTCTTGGGGTTCAATCAGATAATGATCACAAAAGAAGACTAGAATAAGACAACCTTTACTTGTCCTTGGGGCACCTACTTCTGGAATGTGATGCCATTTGGGTTGAAGAATGCAGGAGCTACATACCAAAAATCCATGACACTGATCTTCCATGACATGATTCACAAAACTATTGAAGACTGTGGATGATATATTGGCTAAATCAGAGAAAAGACAGGATCACATAGCGACTCTAAGTGCAATTTTTGATAGACTGGAAAAATAGAAGGTCAGACTCAACCCAAAGAAATGTGTCTTTGGGGGTACAATCGAGAAAGTTGTTAGAGTACATAGTTTCAATGAGAGGGATAGAGGTGGATCCCACAAAGGTAAAAGAAATCCTTGATATGGGAGTGCCAAGAATGCTAAATCAACTCAGAGGATTACAAGGTAGACTCCAGTCCATCTGAAGATTTATAGGCCAACTGGAAGATAAGAAAATTGCTTATTCACACCTACTCCACAAGGGAGTAACATTCAAGTGGGATGACAAGTGCGAACAAGCATTCAAAAAAATCAAAGAATATCTACTTACACCACCTGTGTTGATGTCACCAATCGTAGGGAAACCATTGATTCTATACATCTTAGTAATGATGGCCACCCTTGGTGGCCTTTTAGCCCAACATGATGAAAAGGGAACCGAGCGGGCCATTTACTATATCAAAAGAACAATGGTGGGGCATGAGCTCAATTACAGATCAATAGAAAAAGCTTGTTTGGCAGTGGTGTTTGCAGCCCAAAAATTTAGACACTACATGCTAGCTCATCAAATTAAGCTAATTGCTAAGATAAACCCCCTCAAGTATCTATTGTCAAAATAAATGCTTACAGGTAGAATGGCTAAATGGGTTATGATACTATCTAAGCATGATATTGAGTATGTAGAGAGAAAAGCAATTAAAAGACAAGTAATTGCGGATCAGCTAGCAGAGGCTCCAATATATGCAGACAAACCACTCATATTAGAGTTTCCAGATGAGTCCCTTTTCAATCTCAATGCAACCGACCACTGGAAACTATACTTTGATGGCTCCCACACGTAACATGGATCAGGAGTTGGCATGTTCTTCATCACCCCACAAGGAGATTGCATACCAAGATCTTACAAGTTGGAATTCCCCTATATGAACAACATTGCAGAGTACGAGGCTTTAACCATAGGTCTCAAAATTGTGGCACAGTGGCGAATCATGGCATTAAAGGTCTATGGGGACTCATAGCTTATCATCAACCAAGTCAACAATGAATACCAAACTAAAGATGATAAGCTCACACCATACAAAAAGGTAGTAGAAAGCCTCAAGGAATCATTTATCAATATCACCTTTGAGAAAATACTAAGGGCAAACAACATAGAAGTTGATGCAATGGAAACAATCAGATCCTTGCTAGATATCCCTCGCAACGTCTTGAAACACGAATTCCTTGTAGAGCAGCTTCTCGTACCAACTTTTGAGGTACCAGAATCAGAATATGCATGTGAACTCATTGGTCCCGATGATCTTTGGTACCATGAAATTTACACCTACTTGAGATTAGGAATCCTCTTAGTTGACATTACCCCAAACCTCAAGTGAACCTTTGTCTAAAGGTCCTTACAATTTGTCATCCTAGGAGAAACCCTCTTCCATAGAAGCATTGATGGAACCCTATTACATTGCTTAAAACCTAAGGAGGCCTTGACTGCTTTGACTGAGGTACACAATGGCACTTGCGGTTCACACTCGAGTGGTATGACCTTGGCTAAGAAGTTGTTGAGAACCAGATACTAGTAGCCGACAATGGAGAGAGAGGCACATGAATTTGTTAGAAGGTGTCTAAAATGCCAACAACATGGAGACCTCATTAATGCACCGGCTCAAGAATTACATCTTATTGTTACACCTTGGCCCTTTTCCCAATGGGGGCTTGATCTCATAGGTAAAATATCACCCACCTCATCCAATGGCCATATGTTGATTATCACTGCCACCGAATATTTCACAAAGTGGGTCGAGGCAATCCCCATGACCTACATCACTAGAAAAGAGATATCCAAGTTCATCCTAAACTACCTCATCTATCGATATGGTGCTCCCCAATCCATCATCTTGGATAATGGGACACTCTTCAAGAATCAAGATGTCTGTGACTTGTGTGAGAAATTCAAAATCCAACACCGCTTTTCCACCCCATATTACCCACAAGGAAATGGCCAAGAAGAAGCTACCAACAAAACCATTCTAAAAATCCTTAAGAAAATAGTCAATGACTCTAGTCATGACTGGCATCTACAATTAAATCCTACCTTACAGGCCTACCACACCAGCATCCGCATGCCAATAGGTGCCACCCCATTTTCCCTGGTCTATGGATTAGAAGCCATAATCCCAATTGAGATCGAGCTCCCATCCCTGAGAATATATTCGCAAAACCTCATCACAGATGAGGAATACAGGGTTACAAGACTAAATGAGTTGGAGTTACTGGATGAATGATGCATGGATGCCCTAAATCATCTACAGGTCTACCAGAATCACCTGAAATGGAGCTACAATAAGAAGATCAGGCAATACACCTTCCAAGTCGGTGACCTTGTGCTAAAAGAGAATCAAAATAATGTACCAAACCTGGATAGCAAAGGAAAATTTGAACCCAACTGTTTGGGACCTTTCATCATCACTGCAAGCTATAAATCAAGGGCATATTAGTTGTCAGCACCAGAGGGCGAGCTTCTGTAGGAGCCCATGAATAGCTCTCACCTCAAAAAAAATTATGCCTAAGAACTTGCAAGGTATAAAATCAGAAAATACAAAAACAATTAGAAAAAGTCCTAAAAAAATGGTTACCTTGATGAAAACCTAGGAAATAGGCGTCTTGGTGACAACAAAAAAATCAAAAAATGCAAAAATCCAAACAAATCAGAAAAATGATTGAAAATAGTAAAGAAAAAAATCATCCTCTAGTGAAAACCACTTCGGTGGCGCTTTGGACAAGTACCTTGGTGAAAACCTAGGAAATAGGTGCCAAGAGTAAATAAAGCACTCTCTATCCACCAGGACCTACACAACTCACTCATCGATTCCATCACATCTCAATAATCATCCATCCACCCATCCATTCGCATCCATACCATAGCCTGAGTTGAAGCCTATATCATATTCCACCATCATACTACTTGGCATATTCCAAAGGTCAATTTGTCCTACCTATTTGAAGTAGTCTATCACTTAATGTTGGGGGCATGTCCTTGAAACTAGTGCTATATCAAATTTGTGTATATTTTTGTGCTCTTTCCAAATCATCAGAAAATGAAAACATCCAAATCATTCAAAAAATCCAAAAACATGTCAAAATATCGGAAAATCTTCAAAAATTCATCATTTGGTCTTGTTAGTCTTTCACCTTGTTGAACTACGTCGTCTTTGAGCTTGAACGTAGGCAAGGTTGATCTTTGATCATCCCCCGAGATAGTTAGGTTAGTCCTATAGGCATCCGTCACATTGGCAATCTGTTTGCCCATCTAGTTTGCATCTTAGGTCAGTCCTTTAAGCAATAAAAGGGCAATCTGATTGTCCATCTTATCATCAAGTCAGTTTGTCGTTAGTCAAACTATGTGGTCTCTGCGTGTATAATGTAGGCAAGGATAATCTATGGATCATCTCATGAGACCCCTAGGATAGGTCTTGTAGTTAGTCTCTCTGGCTTAAATCTTGAAAATACCAAAACATTTGTAAAACATCTCAAAATACCAAAAACAACCTCAAAATATCTGAAAAATCCAAAATGGTGCATCAATTTCATCTCGCTTTAACTCGTGACTTTTATCACTCATAATAAAATCAATCATCACCTTCCCCCTTTGGTGAGTCAGTCAGAATGAAGTCTAGCAGGTACAAAAGTGAACACCTAATCGTCAAGGTCTTAAAAGTATAAGTCAGTAAGCAAGCAAGTTGGTCAACTCGAAGTATCAATAGCCTATCATCCAAATTAGTCCCATCAAAACCCTGATCACTACATGTCCTAGGATGAAGCTTCCCACGATGGACATAAGCATTAGGTACCCCATAGTATTTTAGTTTTGGCTAGCGGTATGAAGAATATTAGCTTGTTTTGTTGGCTTTATTTAGTCTTTTGTTGACTTATCTTATTTTGTGCTCATTCCAAGGACCTCTCGGTGATGTCTAAGTAAAATAGGTTTAGAGAGAAAGGAATGGGGCAAAGATCATTGTCTCTTTTATTTACTATGCTTATGGGATACACTTGTAAAATAACTTAGCCGTATGTACTTTGTTGGTTTGTAGGAAGGATGTTTTAGATATCTTGTTGACCACATAGGAAAGCTTACTTTCTTGTGTTTTGATCTGAGATGTTTAGAATGTCTGAACTATATCATGAAGGAGGTACCTATACTAAGTGTGAACAAGAATACTCCTATCTTTTTGAAAATTCAAAGTCCATCACACTAGGTACCACATCATCATGGTCCTTTATACCTTGATGCATCATACCTATGTGTGTTATCAAACATAACATAATCGACCCTTTGAAAATCCCAACTCCTAGTAGTGCAAATCACCATCACCCTAACTAACTCTTTGATTCTCAGTTCTTCTATCTTCCTTCCACACTAACATGGTATCATGATAGTAATCAAAATATTGCCAATGCGTACACCCTACATCCACATGATCATTAGCATAAAAAACACATTGCATCATATCATTATCTTAAGTTATGAGGAATAATATAAATTTGTTATTCTAAGCATCTTAAGAAAGAATTGCATCATACATAATCATTTGCATCCATTACCATTTACATATCATTATATCATCATTAACATACATTACATCCATTAGATCATCATTAAAATACATGAAAAAGGCACAAAAATAAATGCATCCATACATCATATTACATGAACATCTCATAGCATCACATCAAAATAGAATGCATCCATTCATAACATAAAAAGAGAACCATCTCATAAATATCATCAAAAATACACTATTATGATACAAATCGGATCAAGTGTACATTGAATACATGGCACAATGGGGCAACAATATGGCCCATAAATCAAAAGTGCAAAACTATTTGTGATCAAAAGGGCTAGCCCTATAGGCTGCTGCCCTCCCCCATCTGCCTGTCACCATGATCCTCTATCGGCTGCCTCCTTGTCTACTGGGAGAAGTCTAGCACTCTGCCTGCTGATGGCACTACCTACTGGTAATGCTTCCAATACTACTTGGCCTCCTTGACAACCTCTTTGTACTCCTGAATATCAACTGATCAACCTCGAGATGTGGAAGTTGCACTCTATAGCTGTCTCCATCGGCCAATCTCCCGATCCCTCTCGGATCGTGCTTGATGTCTCTCAACTGTAACTGCAATAACCTGTTGTCGGGCCTCATCTCACTCTACTGTCAAAACCTATACGTAGCCCTGTAGCTACTAAATAAGTGCATCCCGAGGATCTAGCTATCTCACTAGCTGTGTTGTTAGCTAATGTTGTGGTACCCCCTGGGGCTGCCCATCTGATCCTACTGCCTGTTGTGCTAGGTGTCTCAAAGGTGACTACTGAGGAGGTGGTACACATCCCTAACCTCTACCCACTACCCTGCCCCTGGCCCTCGGATGTGGGATCCCTACCCTGGGAACTATCATACTCAATGGAGGTTGGAACCATGCCCTGTATGTTGGAGTGGCCCCTACATTTGCTGGCCCCTGATCATATGGCCATGGTCGAGCCACTAACTATCTGAATGAGGACACTACCATAGCTACTAGAATTAGTTGCCCCCATGTTGTCTCCCTCAGGGTATGGGTGAAGATTTCCATATATTGATCATCGGGCCTATCCTGCATCTCACCAAACTGTCTAGTTACCCTGTCAGGAAGGTACCTCTCTACCATAGTATGCTCTCAGCCCTGCATGAACCTATCCTGACGAGCAAATAAAAGCTATTGTGCATCATCGTACCATATACCTATACCCATCCATGACCTCCATATGAATATTGTCATCTCATCCAAAACCCACCGCTAGTAGGCCACACCATTCGTACCCATATGGGTAAAGTGGATCTCTACCCCTCCATACCACCACACCACGGGATCATCAATATCTATAATAACTAGTGTCACAACTGGGTGAAGCATTGGGATCCACTCCCATGCCCAAATGTGTAGAAGAGTCACTCTAGCCCCAAGAGCCCGAACATCCAAGTAAGAAAACTCGTGCAAATATCTGTACAAGGAGGCCAACAATATTGGTCCCTAGGCAAAACACTGTCGGCGAATGCACATCCACTACCATGTCAATCCCCAACCTAGACTAAAATATCAGCCACACAACTCATGAGCTACAAGACCATAAATAATAGCAACCACAATCAACCTATAGGTAGGAGTCGTACCTCGGTACCGCTCCAAGTCTATCTGAACATTACAAAGGATAAGCTCAATAATTCCCATAACATCAAAGTAGGCATCCCTACCCTCCTCTAGATCATAGATCACTCAGGCTCCATGAATTGGTAACCAGAGGATGCACCAGACATCCTCAAGGATAATAGTGGCCTTGCTAGTAGGAAGATGAAAACATGACGTCTCGCTGTGCCATCGCTTGGCTAAGGTAGTCAACATACCCAAATGTGCCCAAACAGCAGGGATGTATGCAATGTGCCATTGCCCGAGAATCCCAAGCTGCTCCTAGAGATATACATACATACCCTATAATCTCTCAAGTACTTGTCACCGGTGCTCCCTCATATGAAGTACCTCGTGACTCTCCTGTGTAAGGAAAAATGTCACATCAGTTTCCCTAAAGAAAATTTGCTACCTGTATCATATACCACTTTTGAAATAGCAAAAATGGCATTCTTCTCAAAAGTGGCACAGTTTGTAATGTTTCAAACTGTGTCACACAATTGACTTTGGTGCACCCTTTGGACAAAATACATCACGTGGTGCTACTTGTGCCAATGGTTGAGTTTGGAGAAAAAAGCCTACATTCTTAAACTGTGTCGAGCAGTGCTCTATGTATAAGTGGTTCTCTATAGGACCACATGGCTCTAACTTAGCAGTTTCCACGATGCTATATAGCACCGCACCACCTCAACGTACCTAAATCATTTTTAATGCATGCATAACAAGAAAATTGAAAGTTGGATAGGGTTACATGCCATGCGCCCCATGATGACTAGTCATTGATCCACTTGTAACTGCTTCAACACAACCTGGGAAGTTGTCGTTGTGCCATCGTTTCCAAGACTCAATGATGTAAGTTGGGGTTGGATGTAACACTCATTGTTCCATGCCCTGGGTCTCACCTTGGCAATCCCCTATGGTGGAACTCTCCACCATCTTAACCTATAGGTCCTATCTCAGGTATAGGTACCCCTGGTTCTACTGGCCATCCCTAGTTTCATCCAAGTTCTCAACTACCAAGCCTATCTTGGTGCTTTGCCACTATCTCACCCTTGACCCTTAATCTTCCCTAAAGGTGAAACACACTCAACACTTAGTTAGGTTCTTGTAGGTTTATAGATATGTCTTCAATGACTTCATATCATCTTTCTAGGATCCTTGAACAAACACCAAACTCCAACTCTCCATTGCTTTCATCAAACCCTCACCTAGGGTTTTAGTTCCCTAATTCTATGCCTCCAAATAGGTCTTTGCTCTGAGGAAAAGAGATAATTTACCCAATTTCTCCAAAGAACTTTGAATCTCTTCTATGGATTCTCAACCTTGATATCTACCACTTCAATGTTTTCAAACTATTATCCCTTGACTGTCCGTACATAGGTCAGACCTTCCAAGTTAACAAATTTAGGCCTTTTAGAGCCATTTCTTGACCATCCGAGAAACTGTCAAAGAGTTCTTCCATCAAATGGATTGGTGCAGCCTCTTAATTGATACCAGACCTCTGTAGGGCCTCCATCCACCTTTCTACTATGGGGTTTAGCATGGAGAGGTCTCCCCTACAAGCTAGGTGTTTTACACCTCTTGACTTTCCTAGCCGGGCATTGTCCAGCTCGCCTAGGAGAAGTCTTTTTCCATGCTTCCAATACTCCTGACCACACCTAAACCTAACTTATCCATAGACATGGAGCCTAACCACATTTCCTAAGGGCCATACTCAGGTACAGAGGGGAAAGCAATTAGGACTCCATCAATTATAGTCTGCAAATCAAAAACAGTAAACTAAAAGAACCAAACTAGCTGAATTCAAAAGCTCTTAATGAAGGAAACAACTAACTACAGATCCAACCAATACTTGGAAAAAAATTATATCACATCCCACATGAGTTCCAAAGCCTGGCTATACCATTAACACTCTACTAAGAACAAAAACATAGAAAATAATCTAATCTTCCTACTATCCTTGGTTATCATTCACGAAAACTTCAAATTACAAAACTTTAAATGCCTTCCAATGACTTCCAACCCATCTACAGGTCGAGGCCTACTTTTTAAAAGTTTTCCCAAAGTAGTTGGGCCTCCCTTGGGTTGGAAAAGTGAGTTACAAAGTGGGAAAAAGTGTAAAATGTCCCAATTTGCCATTTTCCCCAATTTCCCAATTTCCTAGACACTAACACAAATGAGTGTCTAAACTCAAATTCTTCACCACTCCTGATAGCTCCTGACTAAACCTTTAATCACCACTCCTAATAGCTCCTGACTAAACCTTTTATTAGGACTCTAACACAAACAAATGGTCAACATGACCTTATAACATCAAAAACCAAACTTCCTAAGCCTAGTGTTTCCTAGGTGCTTTCTAGGTGCTCCTGCACCACTCAGAGCTCAAGGTGTCAAATTTTCAGAGGTTTAAGATTGCAAATGCATTGAAAATGACCCCTCGAGGTCTATTTAAGCTTGAAAATTAGGGTTTTTTGACCTAATTTGACCTTCCAACTAGGGTTTTGGTCCCCCGATGCTGTTTTCATCCAATTGGAAGCCATTCTGCATCCTTTCTGGCATTTTAATGTATTTTTTCGGCATTCTGGGGCATTTCAGGCCTATCAGGCACCTTATCATCTTTTTTCACGAGACCATCCAAAAATTAAAATTTTTTGTCCGATCTCTCGAGGGGACAATATCCAGCAATATCCTTCTACTGAGGCAACAGTGGGGCATCTGAAAAAATTAAGAAAATTTTGAACTTTTGATCATAATAGTTTATTCTTTGAATCAATGTAACAAGTACATTGCTTCAAAGAGGGGCAAAATATAGACATCAAAAATGTACAAATGTCATTTTGGCACACTAGATCTTGATTTACAAACACCATTTCATCATAAATCATCTCCTTTGCTACTCATTTAATCAAATAATTTGTATTTGATTAAATTCATCACTGTTCATCTCTTAATTAAATAAATCAGCTTTATCTAATTAAGTCATTATCTCCTATTAATTAAATAAATCAGTTTTATTTAATTAATTATGTAAAACTCCTTTTAATTAAATAATTCATTTTATTTGATTAAATCTCTAAAGTCTTCTTATTAAATTGAATAAATTAAAAATTATTTAATTTAATCTAACATTATCACCTTTAGTTAAATAAATGAAAATCATTTATTTAATTAAATCATTTCCTCTCAATTTTGATTTAAATTAATTCATCTATTTGAGTCAAAATTGTCAAATCATCTAATTCTTCATTAAATTAATTAAAACCTTGATTAAGTTAATCTCTCTCACTAAAATCCTCTAGAGAATGCAACTTGCACAATAAATCAATTACTTTTATTTATTTAATTCTCTATTTTCCCTCACGTGGCATCGAAATAGAATATTCCCTCATTTGAATTCAAAAAGGCCAAGTGGACTTGGTCCTTCCAACAAGGCATTTAAGGCCTCTTACATGTCCTTGGCCTTGAGCCAAGTGACATTAACTTCATTTCCCTTCCCTCTTCAACAAGTCATTTCACAAATTCAAATTCAAACTAGATGCATTTATTGGCACTTTGGCCAAAATGTGCACAACCATCAACCATTCACATCATGACATGTGGCATCCAACCATTTGATTGAAGGTTAGTCCCACATTGCTCAAATCTCTTTCATTCTTCAAAATTGAAATCTATAAAGTGGAGGCTTCTCTCCTCATTTCTCATCCACAATTACATGCAAAGTTACTCTCTTCGTATTGAGAGTGAATTTTGCCCATTTCACTCAACCATTCATCATCTTCAAGATTTGTAACAAGATTATGCTCAAATCTCTTTGGGAGATTTGACCATTTCTCAATCACTCACAATTGCAACTTAGGAGTTGGGAAAGGGCCAATTTCAACATTCAATTGACAGCATTTCCCCATGGGATCACTATTCTATTTGCTTAATTAAGATTAACGCTCGCTTATTTAAGTTTTGTTCTTCATCATTTCCTAGTCTAAGTTAAATAGATGGATTTTATGGGGAATCTCACATGCTTTTTTTCATATTGAGCTAACAATTTGACATGTTTGTTTCTCTTGTGCATTTGCAGGTTTAGGGGTTCACACAATTGTAGTGTTTTTTGTTTCCAGTATAACTATTGTTATTCCATTTCTTCCAATTCTTTCATTGTCTGGTGTCTTCTTTCTGCTCCTGACATCTTGACAAAATGATACTGCTCCGGAACATCCATGCATTATATATCAAATTAAAATAGAGTCACCACCTACTTTTCCAAAAGTAGGAAAATGAAATGGATTGCTTTGGTTTTCCCCCAATGGAATCTCCAAAAAAAAATGCAAAATCATGTTGACTCTATAAATGGAAAGAATGCAAATCTTCTTGAGTAATCCCTAGCAGAGTTGCCAATTTGTTGGGTCTCAAAAATGAAGGTTTGAACCACGAGAGGTTGTGAAGCTCTCACAATATTTTTGGACAACTAACAAGGCCAACCAATATAGTTGAACCTTTTGCTCTAAAGGCTCTACAAAACCTAGGTGGGTGTGCCTATGTGTATGTTGCAGATTTAATATGTATTTCCTGGTGAAACAATCTATTCACAATATGAAAGGGAAGTAGAGAGATAAAATTACTACAACTACTCCTACTCCTACTACACAAATGAAAGGTTTTTGAATAAATTGTTTGATATGGATCTGTATCTCTAGATTGTGGAAAATCTGTGCCTTCTATCCACATGGGCAATGGAGTCAAAAATGATATTGTGTTTCCTCTTATTGGCTTAACTCTAGTTGTTAGGCACTTTGGAAATTCTATGGCCGACATAAAAATTTACTAAGTCTATGACTTGCATAATTAGTGCTGGAATGTTTCTCTATTAGGTTCTACTTCAACTATCCAAAAGAAATCTCAAAACCACTGTGATTTATTAAATTATTTTAATTCTGACATGCAGACACTAGTTAATTAAATCACACAAAATGAGAGTGCATTTTGATAAATCAGGGATATGCTTGATATGCTGATTTAGATAATTAAAAGATCTCAAGTTGGAGACAAACAAAATAAAGGATATAAATTTTATGCATCACAACAACTGAACACTAGATAGAAAAATCACCAATTAAATTTTTTTATCTCCATTGATTATGTTTCAGGAAAAGTCTGTAAATGATTTCCATCCTAGTCCATTGTCGGAAAAAATCTAACTCCTATAGTCTAACTCTTGTCTTCTATCTCCTGAAATTAATTTTTTAATACATTTATACATCATATCTAAAGAGTTACAACCCTTCACTATTCTGGTAAAACCGTTTACATTCTATAATAGTAGATTAAAAGATGATCTTTCAAATATGATGAGATGGATAATCTATATCTAGAATAACAATGTTAATCCTAATCTAAATAATAATCTAAAATCAAACAACAAAGAACGAGGAAATAAACATAATAAACTAAACAAATTAATGGAAATCTCTCAATGAATATATGATCACCCCTTCGAATTATCTTGATTGTTCTTCTCCATTTTTCCTTTTTAGTATTCTTTCCCTCAAATTTATGTTTGAATGCAAGCATAACTTCATTGACTGTCTAAGCAAAATATCGAAGATAAGTTTCTTCTCAAAAGTGTATGATTTCAGGAGGAGGCATAATGATAATGATAGGTAATTTTATATATTTTGGGTTTTCGAACGATTGGCTCAGATTGAAAGAGAGATCGATGGAAGAGATTGATGAATGCCATGAGCTATGTCCTAGATAGAACGTGAGTTAGAAAATGAGTTAGAACATGAGTTCAGGAAAGACTACAGATAGAGACTAAATTAGAACATGAGTTAGAACATGAGTTCAGGATCTTAATCTTCAAAAATAGAAGAAATAGACTTTGTATGCAAAAGTCAAAGTTAGAACTCGAAGAATAATGCATTTGAATGCAAACAGGAGTTAGAACTAGTTAATCGACTAGTTGTGATGGAGAGTCTTCTCGCAGAGATAAACAGGTATTGAATCCAGAGATAACTCGAGAACTAAAAATAGATCTCGAGTCAGAAGGTGAGTGAATGACTTGGATAACTGATTGATAGAAGAATGTGACATAAATAATTAAAATATGAATTAAATGTTAATTTAATTCATTATTCAAAAATAAGAGACTTTAATTAAATAAATAAAGATAATTTACTTAATTTGATTGTTTGAAAAGGATAATATAAATAATTAAATAATAGATATTTAATTATAGATAAAGGGGGTTAAATGAATAATTAAATAAAGATATTTAATTATAGTTGGAAAAGTATGATAAAGGGGGTAATTAAATAATAAATTATTTAATTGATAGATAAAGGGGGAATAATTAATTTCTTCGCAACATAATTAAATAAATATGATTTATTTAATTATTCAAGTTGAATAAAGGGTGATAATGAATTAATGAATTAATTAAAAAGGGGTATTTAATTAATAGAAGAAATATGTGTTAGAAAGGTAAATTAAATAATTAACATTATTTAACCAGGACGACAGACTATAGAAAATTATGTCGAATGTGTACTCGCAGGCCTAGACCAATTTTCGGTGTTTACAGTTTACCCCTCTTTGATACAATGTTGGTACAACATTGTGCCAAAGAAAATATGCCCTGATCATGCCCTAACATGAAACAGGTTAAGGTATGCCCCCTTGGGAAAATTGACAAATTTTTGAAAGTTAAAAAAAAAATTAGGAAGTATTCCCGATAAGTCAATTTGATAGTCAGAAATGCTATGGAGTTGATACAGATGTGTATGGGTCATTTAAAGTTGAAAGGTTAAGCTGCCAATAGACTAGGTCAGAAGAAAGGCCATTCAAACCCTACCTATAAATAGGAATTAGGTCTAAACCTAATTCATTTGCACCCAGAGGAGTTAGAAAAAGAGGAGATTTTCTTTGACTAGCTGACGAAAATGGCACCCATACCATACGCTGTGCATCGAGGATATAGGATCTTGACGTTCAAGAGGCCAGCCGACATAGAACCATTGGTATGTACCCAAAAATGAACTCTTGAAATTTTTTTTTGCACATAGTTTCAGGTGTTTAAACAGTTAATTAGCAAATGTGGTTCATCGTGAATGACACATATGTCGTCGTATTCACCGCATTTGACTGCCAAACGATGCATGCTCGAAAACATGCCTAGGCTAGGTTAGGCATTTTAGGGAATGATCACATATGAAATATAATGCAACGCATTTTCTTTAGGAAAATAGATGCACGTAGGGTAATGAATTGCATATGCATTAGTGAAACACATATGTAGTAGTTGGGTAGGTTGATGAAAATGCACCGCTTGTAGTTTAGTGCACCGCATGTGCATTAGGTTGAAAATGGGTGTGGTAATATGCGATGCATATGTAACATGCACCACAAGTGAGGCTTTATGAAACACATTTGCAAAAATGCACCGCATCTGTTAAAGTGAGCCGCATTTGACTAGTAAAATTTTCAAATATTGTTTTTCATAAAAAACTTAAAAATTCTTGACATCATGGTTTAAATGCAGGTGGTTCTAGATGCTATATATATGTGGGAGTCACATCCAGGCACATTTCATCTGAGAGATCATTTGATGAGTGCAGAGATTTGGCTATTATGGAGACTGGATCTACCTCACTATTTGTCAATGCCCACTATTCAGGCGGACAGGGGTATGCTAAGGGCATTATGCAAGCGATGGCACTCTGAGACATTCTCCTTTAATTTTTTGACTGGGGAGGCCACTGTCACATTGGAGGATGTGTACAAGATCTTGAGACTTTCGATTAGGGGAGAGCAGGTTATGTATGATACCCAGCACGGATTGACCGAGTTGGTGAGGTTTTATTTGGTAGATGATATTAGTAGGCTTGGCATCAAGCACTATGAATTAGATGGCTAGTGCTAGCAGATAGATATGATTGGATTGATTGTATATTATGTACATTGATTAGGGGGATAGTTCTTCCAGACAGACAGGGTCATGGATTTCCAATGGGATGGGGTGCTATGTTGGTTGGTATGTTAGAGAGTGAGATGAGGTATGGATGGGGTCCATGTCTACTTGGGATGTTATACTTCCACCTACATGACATTGCTTATAGGGATGCACAATCATTGAGTTGTGGGACCACTTTGCTGATGGTATGGGCTTGGGAGAGGATGGCTATTTTTCATCCTCCAGTTACAGTAGAGCGACGAGAGAGATTCCCATATGTGTTTTGATATAAAGGACACATTACTTAGACACATGTGGGAGACATAGGGTTTCGTAGACATGCATTAGATATTATTGATCAGTTTACATGGAGACCCTACATGGATGTGAGGAGTGGATAGATGAGGAGGTACATTTAGTATTCTATAGATAGACATAGTACCTTATTGGGAGGATTGTTTCTATTGTACATATCACTGAGCGACACTTGCCAGATAGAGTTTTGAGATAGTTTGGCGAGGTTCAAGATGAGCCTCAGAGTAGAGCAAAGTTTGCTCATTCATCTAGAGAGGTTCTGTATTAGGGACCTATGATTCCTGTAGCTACTACCGAGGTAGAGATATAGGCATTACAACCAGTACAGTGGGGTTGGAGAGATGGAGCAGTAGACCTAGGGACTATAGCTGCATATGACACATAGTGGGTAGAGCATTGGCATGTTCCTTACACAGATCCAGATCAGCCGACACCTATTGAGAGATGAGGCACAGGACCTAGAGGATGATGGAGAGGTGGAGGTGCTAGAGTTGGGAGAGTTGGAGGGAGAGATGGTGATGGTAGAGGTGGTAGGCGAGGATGGAGAGGACGAAGAGGGGGTCGGGTAGGTGCACTTTCACCTATCTGTGAGGTAGTTGTAGAGGATGTACTGATGTTGGACATCAGAGGGGGAGTAGATGTATAGGCTGGGGATGAGCATGCTATAGAGGTGGATATTAGAGTGGAGGATGTTGCAGAGGATGTAGATATGGATATGGCTATAGACCCTCTAGGTGTTTTGGCAGGATATGGAGAGGATGATGTGGCGGACGATGTTGAGGATGATGTTGAGGAGGATGCATTGATGGAGGTGCAGGAGAGAGAGCTCAAAGATCGAATTGTGGAGGGGAGACAGGAGGAGGATGCTCCTAGGGATGGTGATAGAGAGGCTTTGGAGGAGAGACTCAGACTTATGAAAGCAGAATTTGATGCTATGAGATTAGAGAGAGACAATGCCTACACAGAGAGGGATAGTGCATACACAGAGAGAGACAATGCTCATACAAAGAGGGATAGTGCACTTATGGAGAGAGATTAGGCTATAGGTCAGAGATAGGAGATAGAGCAGTAGTTCATAGAGGTTAGGTGCCTTTGTAGTGGGTCTTCATCTGATGGCATGGTACGAGAGTTAGTTAGATCGGTTGAGAGAGCCACATATTATAGGGACTTATATGAGGTAGTGGTGCATATAGAGAGATGAGTTCCTTGCTTTTTAGAGGTGCAGAATTAGAGGTCACAGAGTAGGAGTCAGAGGACACAAAGTACTGAGGGTGTGGTAGGACCATCGAGGGCAGGTCTGTATGAGAGACCTTCCACCTCATAGAGAGCACCTTTGAGGATTTTCCCAGCACCTTCACCATGTGACAGCAGTGGCAATGGGACACGATGATAGGGTTATATATGTAGAAATTGTATTTTTGATCAGAGAGCCTACGAGCTCATGTTTTATTTATGGATACATTCAGACATTGTACTGTGACACACTTATTTTGAGCAATATATATATATATATATATGATTTTGACAGCTTCTATATGATATGCAGTTCTATGTTGTGGATGATGGATTATTTCTATATGATTATGTTTCCTAGATGATGTATATACATGTGTTATGAATGAATGTTTCTACATGTTATGATTTATGCATTTTATAATGATGTTATGGATGTCGTAATTTACTTATGATAATGAAATGCAATGTTCTATATGATTCTTATTTATATGTGATGGGGATATGTACATGCAATGTTTACATTATGTATGCTATGATGATGCAATGCCTATTATGTCATGATTTCAAATTTATCAAATGAATATGTATGTTACTATCTATATGTGTAAAATGTAATGCAACTATGTGAAACACTTAATGAATGTATGTATGTGCAAATGATCTAATGGTTTTATTGTGTGTCACAGGACTTTATCATTATGTTTGAAGAAGAGAAATTTTAGGATGAAATGAATTCAGAATGTTAGTAAGAAATAATTAAGGTCTATTGATTGAGAAAAACATATAATCTTTGATATATTGCCAAAATATTCTATGCTTGCTTGTTATCATCATTGAGCGAGACATGTCACAAATGGATATTACACTATATGATATGAGATAGATCATAGTGTACAAATTCATCCATTTGCGAAAAATAGATAGTCACAGACAAGGAGTACCTTAGCTCATACTAAGGATAGTAATTACCCCAGCCGTTTTATCGAGACAAACCACAGACAAAAGATAAATAAAATATGGGTCATGAGACACCATTGCTCTTCTAAATCCTTGATAGGACATCCTTGAGGAAACTAGTAACATGACTCAAAAACCAATGTTTGAAAAGATAGTTGACAAACAACAGCCAAAGAAAAAGAGTCTTGAGACATCCTTGCTTCTCTAAATCCTTCAAGGGACATCCTTGAGAAAGCTAGTAACTGGACTAAATTCATAAATCGAGAAAAAGATAAGACAAAATAAGATATAAACTCATAAAGCCAAATAAAAGAATTCGCCAAAACTTGATCTTGTGGGATTGTTTGATGTTTGATGTTTGATGATTAACATAGCATAATGTGAGAGAATGAAACATACCGCATAAGATGTTGAGTCTGGTTTCGACCTGGTGACTTCTATGTAAGGCATGACAAAGCCTAGTTTCAAAAATACACGTGCCATATAAGACGTTGGAGCCTGATGACATTGAAGTGAAAAGAGACATGAGACTATGACAATTTGATTATGTCTGTTAACAAGAAATACATATCTTGCTTAAGACATAGGTTGATCACTTTGGCAATGTGTTTGATATTGACTTGATGACAATTTGAGATGTTTCGCCTTGTTGATGCACGACTTGTTTTGATTCCTTGACTGATAAAAGTGTGTGCGTGTAGATAGTGTATGACATGAGATGATACCTTAAAATATGATATGCAACTTGTGTGAGAATGATTGTGATTGAACCCTATTGGACTGACCTAGTGTGGTCTCGGGAGCTCATCAATTGATTAGCCTTTCCTACATTGTACATGCAAAGACCTCGTAGTTCGACATGACCAATGACTTTGAATATACAAAGAGTCATGATTTAAATGTGTGTGATACATGACAAACCTAGACTGATAGACCATATGCCTTAGGGGCACATAGATTTATGGCCTTGCCTACATCCCAGTCGCAAAGGCAACGTAGTTCGACTATGATTGACTGAACATGACTGACTTGACTCTATTTTTTGTATTGATAGGGAGGTTGGATGAATCACTCACTGATTCATGCTCTAAGTCTTTCTTGGAAGACTTCTAGGGTGTCTTTCTCCACCACTTGCAACCTATAGGATCTCTTCCTTCTTAGGATCCCTTGGTTCTCCTTGCCAACCCAACTATCAACAAAGTTCCTTCTCCCAAGTAAAAACTTGGTGCAATCTTGTAGCACTAGCCCTTAGCCCTTAAACTACCTTAAAGGATACTAACCTCCAAATTATTGAAATGGTTTTACAGAGGTCTAGAGGTGCTTCCAAAAGCTTCAATCCATCCTACTAGGTGCATTAGGGATCCACTCAACTCCATCTGCAAGTCACTTTCACCAAACTCCTTCATTAGGCCTAGAAGGCTACTAGCCCTATTAGGTCTCCTTCTCCGAGAAATCAGGGTTTTTCCCAAATTACTTCCAAAGAAAACTCCAATATTTTCTTGGGATTCCTAGTTCATATTCCCACCTCTCAAGGATTTTTGGGGTCTTGGGCCACAACTAGCCGTACCATGCCCTAACCTGAAAATGAGCAAAACTAAAGCTTTTTAAGCCCTTTCCTGGCTTCTCTGCAACTTGCTAAGTTCTCCCCTCACAAATGGATTGGTAGAGACTCTTCCTTTTTACCATACATAGGTAAGGCTCATATATTCCTTCTCCAAAAGGAGATTTGTCTCTAGGTTAACACCTTTGCAAATTAAGTGCTCTGCACTATGGTCTTTCCTAACCGGGCTCTTCTCTGGCTCACCTAGGACAAGACTCCAATAACAACTCCTGTGTTTTCAAAGGCCCCAACTCCCACTATATGTACACCCATGGATTATAGTCACTAATCCCAAAGGGTCATACGATTTGTATGGTGGGAAAATGAACTAACACTCCATTCTTTACAAGTTGTCTGGTTTAGACTAGCAACAATGTAGAACACAAAACTATTTACAAAAAATGCTTGAAACTAAACAAACAAACTATCTAATGCCACAAAGAATTCAAAGAACAACCACCCTACATCATGCATGAGTTACAGTGCCAAAACTAATCCATTAAAACATCTCTGCAATACCAAAAAAAACTAGAAATTTCACACACAATCACATATGCTTTTTTTTTTTGAATTCAAAACCTTAAATAGTATAACATGTTTTCCAACCTTACTCCAATGCCGAGGCATCCCATAAATAGGGTCACCAATCAGTTATCCTCTCCCTTGGGCTCTTCTTGGTCGGTTGTAGCTCCAACTATCAATGTTGTTGAGCAACATTTCAAATGTTGCACAGTTGCAATACAACCTCTTAGCCCTCTTTGCACCTTGCAAAAGTCCTAAGCCTCCTATGGATCTAAAACCCTATTACACCTACTCTGTGGTCAACATGACCTTTATTTAATCACAACAAAAATGCAACTAAGGCTCACTGAACAAAAATAGAACTTAGCTTCCCTAGACAACCTATGGGTGCTCCTACACCAGGTATTTTTTGACATGTTTTGATTTTTTGGATTTTTGAAGTTTTCTAATGTTTTTGGGATTTTTTCAGGACATTTTACATGGTGTGACATTATGTACAAGGTGTTAGAGCATAGAACAAGGATTTTCCCCCAGTCAGGAATATTATTTCCAAGATTGAGTGGATAATGTGACGGAATGGACGCTAGATGTCAATTGTTCCAAGCAATGGATAAGACAACCATTTATTATGAGAGATGGTGAAAAAGTCTGAATAGAATGATGGTAGATGAAAGAGTGAGCTTGACTACACATGGTGCTTATTTTCTAGGTTTTCACGATGGTACTTATCCATATTGCCACCGAAGCGGTTTTCACTATTGGATGGATTTATTTCTTTTTACTTTTTCTTTTTCTTTTCTCAATTTTTTTGGTGTTACAAAATGCCTATTTGCCAGGTTTTCATCAAAGTAACCATTTTTTTCATTTTTTCATTTTTTTGTATTTTTCTAGATTAAGACACAGATTCTCAGAAGCTAAGCAAAGAACCTCTTTAGATGGAGACTGTTGATAGGTGACAAAAGGGGCTCTCCGTCCAGAGTAGAGAGTTGGTATGCTCCTAACCCAAAAGCTTCAGTGACAATATAAGGCCCTAACCAGTTAGGTTCAAACTTACCTATTTTTTCTCATTCAGCTTGGTTCTTAGGATTCTCCATTAATACCAGGTCACCAATGTCAAATTTTATATTGAGAACCTCCTATTGTAGCTACGACGAAGATGATTCTGATATGCTTGCAAATGATCTAACGCTTTTTGTCTTCATTCATCTAGTAATTCTAGCTCTTGTAACCTAGAGACACAGTATTCTTCATTGTCAATATGACCCTTCAAGGATACCCTAAGAGAAGGTATTTCAACCTCAGTAGGTAAGATAGCTCCGGACCTGAATACAAGGGAATATGGAGTGGTGCCAATGGGAGTACGCATGCTTGTACGATAAGCCCATAAGGTAGGATTAAGTTGTAGGTGCCATTCATGACCAATGTCATTGACAGTCTTCTTAAGGATTCTAACAATGGTTTTATTAGATGCCTCGACTTGGCCATTACCTTGTGGGTAATATGGGGTGAAGAAATGGTGTTTGATATGGAATTCTTCACATAAATGGCGTACTTCTTGGTTCTTGAATGGGCAGCCATTGTCTATGATTCTGGATTGGGGTACACCATACTGAAAAAATGATATAGTTTAGGATAAACTTAGATATTTGTGTGTTGGTGATGTAGGTCATGGGAATAGCTTCAATCCATTTGGTGAAGTATTCGGTGGCAGTAATGATGAATTTATGGTTGTTGGATGATGGAGGGTGTATCTTACCTATGAGGTCAAGTCCCCATTGGGTGAAGGGCCATGGTGAAGTAATTGGATGAAGCTCCTATGTTGGTGCTCTTATCAAATCCCATGTATCTGACATCGTCTACACTTCTTTACAAAGATGTATGAGTCTTTCTCCATTATAGGCCAATAATAACCTAGTCTCATAATCTTATGGGCTAAAGTAGGACCACTCGAATAAGATCTGCATATACCCTTGTGTACCGTTCGTAAATTTGTTTGTGCTTCTTCAGCATCGATACATCTCATTAGGGTGTTATATTTAAGGTATGTCTATACAGGGTTTCTCCGATGATGGTGTACTTAGCTGACTTTGGGATGAAGGTTTGGTGTTGGTTATTGGAAAAAGTCTTGAGGTAAGGTTTGGTTAGTGAGATAGTCAAATATGTCTTTATACTAGGAAGACATAGGACCAACAATGGTACACACCATCACACTATCATGGACATCATAGGCAGGGACCAATAGTTGTTCAACCAGAAACTCGAACTTAGGCATGTTACTCGGAATATCCAACAAGGAACCCATCATTGCCATAGCATCTGCAGCTCTATTTTGGATATGTGGTATTTGTTGAAAAGTAATGTTATTGAAATACTACTTGAAACTATCAGCCATACACTTATAAGGGGCAAGCTTCTCATCCTTAGTCTCGTAATCATCATTTACTTGCTCGATTACTAGTTGAGAGTTGCCAAAAACATGTACGCTCTTAATCTTCCATTGAGCTACCATTTTTAACCTTGTCACCAAGGCTTCATACTCTGCTATATTGTTGGTACATGGGAAAGCAATCCTGAATGATTTTGGAATGGTATCACCTTGAGGTGTAACAAATAGGATACTGGCTCCTGAACCATGATTTGTATGTGACCCATCAAAGTATAGTTTCCATTTGGTTTTAATGTCAATGTTGAAGAGAAATTCATTAGGAAAATCTACCACTAATGGATGGTATGGCTTCATAGGTGCATCGGCTAACTGATTTGCAATTACCTATCCTTTTATAGCCTTCCTCTCAACATACTAAATGTCATACTCGCTAAGTATCATAACCCATTTAGCCAATTGGCCTGTTAATGTTGCCTTACTTAGGAAGTATTTGAGTCGATCAATCTTTGCAGTTAACATTGTTTGTCGATTGAGCATATAGTGCCAAATTTTTTAGGTAGTAAAGACTACCACAAGATAGGAAATTTCTATGTTGTTGTAATTCAATTCATAGCCCACTAAGGTATGACTGATGTAATAGAATTCTCTCTCATGACCTTGATCATTGTGTTGTGTGAGAAGAGCCCCTAATGCCAACTGATTTGCTAAAATATATAGTATCAATGGTTTTCCCTTTGTAGGTGGCATTAAGACTGGTCGAGTAAGCAAATAGTCCTTGATTTTCTGGAAGGCTTCCTAACATTTAGGTTTCCACACAAATGGTACTCCTTTCTTGAGTAGGTGTTGAAATGGGTGTATTTTATTTGCCAATTGTACTATGAAATGCCTAATGGACTGTAATCTCCCCTGTAGGGTTCTGAGTTGACCAATGCTAACTAGAGGAGGCATTTCTATGATAGCTCTTACCTTCTCTAGATATATTTCAATGCCTCTTTGAGAGATGATATACCCTAACAGTTTCCCTGATTTCACTCCAAAGACACACTTCTTCAGATTTAGCCTGACATTGTAACTCTCTAGCCTCTGGAATATCTTGTTTAGAACCTTCAAATGATCTGACCTTGTTTCTGATTTAAATACAATGTCATCTACATAATCTTCCATGAGAGTATGTACAAATTCATTGAAAATCATAGTCATTACCCATTGATAGGTAGCTCCTACGTTCTTAAGGCCAAATGGCATAACATTTCAAAAATATGTGCCCCATGGACACATGAATGTTGTCTTGTGTTGGTCTTCAACTGCTATTTTAATTTGGTTATATCTAGAGAAACCATCCATGAGGGATAGCATCTCGTATCCTGCTATAAGGTCTACTATCATGCCGATGTTCGGCAAAGGAAAGTCATCCTTAGGACATGCCTTATTGATGTCTCTAAAATTTGTGCAAATGTGAATGCCCCCAGTTGGTTTAGTTACTAGTACAAGATTTGATATCCAATCTACTTAGTTTATTGTCCTTATGAATCCTACATCCAAGAGTTTCTTAAGTTCTGCTTTGACCAATAGAGCAATTTGTAGATGCTTTTTCCTTAACTTCTGTTTGACTGGCTTAATACCTAGCTATAGTGGTAAATGGTGCAATATTAGGTCTGGATCTAGCCTAGGCATGTCAGCATACAACCATGCAAAGTTTATTTGTCTCTTCATGAAGAAGTCCTTAAACTCAGGTTTTTATTGCTTTGTTAAAGAAACTGCAAAATATACCTTCTGAGGATTCTCTTTTGTACCTATGTTGACTTCAAGAGACTCTTCTACTAGCATTGCTAACTTTTCCTATTCAACGGAGAGAATATTTAAACCTCTATCCTTGGGTGCCTCTGAGAGGTTTTTGCCCTCAGATACGTCCTTTATTTTGACTTTTTATTCATCCATAGGTGCCTTTTTGTTTTCACCTAGGGACTCATCATTTTTTTTTTCATTGGATTTTTTCTTTCTATTCTCATTTTTGCGACTAGAGGTGTAAATAGACTCCCCAAAATATGCTTTGTCATCCAAGTCTATGGTAAAACTTGTTTTATGATCCCCTCATGGTATGCCTTCTCTAAGTCCCATGAACTCAGCAATTGCTTCGTAGCTCTTGAATGTATCTATGATAGGTGTACCTTGTTGATCCCAATCAATAAGTTCAAGATATATAAGGGGCATGTCATCATCGGAGTTTTTAAAGGTAGCTACTGACAAGGTGAGTATAGAATGGTTGACATGGTCACAAAATTTTTGGACTAACTCCTTATTCTTCCTCCTAGGGGTAGGTATACTCTTATGTGGGACTATTGTAAGGGCTGAGTCGTCAGAAGATGGTTTGCCAGGTGCCCAAGATGCATGATCAAGGGTTTCCCAATAATAGTTCTTTTTCCATTCTTCTTTGGACAAGTGTTTCTTAGGACGAGGACTAGATGGTTTTGGTACAGGTTTCACATTTAGCTCCAATTCTCCAAATAGGGTATATATGTTCATGGTACTGGTAGATGAAAGGGAATCCCATTCACAATTGCTTGAGTAAGGGGATTCATCATAAACTAGAGGTTTGTTGTAAACTAGCGGTTTGTCCTAAACTGGGGGAAGTGGTTCATGAGATATCTTGATGTCTACGTAAGCACTCACTTCCTCTTGAAATGGTGACACAGTACTAGGAAACCCAATTCTAAGCAGATGACACCCTAGCCCTAGGTATTTCGATCGTGGGTAGACAATGGTCGGTTCCATCCTTCCATTTTGATATAGTCCTAACCCACTATGCTTGTCATAGCCTTCATTTTGCATTATCTTAAAGCCTTTTCCATACTGGTCCTTAGCTATTTGAATAGATGGGGAGGGCTATTCATGTTCTTCTTGATACAACCAGGAATCACCTTGATCCACAATTTCTTGACTTAACTCTCCCCATTTGGTCAATGTCATTGTAGGGAGAACATGAAATGTGACCGCTGACTATCTTCTATCTGCCATGGGTAGGCCATATGTCTTAGGTGGAATCAGTTGACTGACATAGTATGATGCCTTTATATGATATTCACCACAACCATTGTCTTGGATCTCAAGCTTATGAGTGGATGATGGTGGTTTGAATGAAATGGACTTAGTGAGATGTGATGGGTCAACATATAGCGATAAAGTGGATGATAAAGCTTCTTAGTTAACTAGTACTTGTCATTGTGGAATTTCCATTTTGCTTTTACAATTCTGAAAAGGATTTGGATCACCATCAATAGTGATCTCTGTACCATTATACGGGAACTTAAGACATTGGTGATATGTTGAAGGTACAACTCTCATTGTGTGTATCCAAGGTCTACCTAACAAAAACTTGTACAAAAGGGTGAGATCCAAGACTTGGAAGCTAGTGTTCATGATTGCTAGGCCGATTCTTATAGGGAGTGTGACAACTCCTTTAGATGATCTTTCCTCATCATCGTAAGCCTTGATGACTATACTCTTAGAGGTGTCTATGCAATCTTCTGAGAATCCTAATGCCTTAACCAATTTTAGGGTACACAAGTTCCAACTTCCTCCTCCATCTACCAAGACTCATCGGACTTTTGTTTGATGGACTAAGACTTCAAGATGTAAGGGTTCATTATGATCAGACTTTTCAGTTGAGTAATCTTGTTGGGAAAATGTGGCATGATGTGAGTTGGTCAAATATCCCACCATTTCTTCGAAACGATTGAAATCTAAGCCTGTAGGGACAGTTGTGTTCTATAGAGCTTTGTCAAGAATGGCTTGATGCTTAGGTGAAAAAGTCAATAATTCCAAGATTGATATTTGTGCAGGGGTTTTACTCAATTGATCAAGAAGGTTGTAATTAAAATTAGAAGTTTGCGTAGGTGGCTCAGAAGAAGGACCTGGAATAGTAATCTTAGTTCTCCATGTGTTCACATTACATTCCAGATGCTTCTTAATGGTGATGGTATTGACATTCTCATTTGTGGCTTAGAGGTGGTTTATGATCGTTCCTTTACCATAGTCATACTTGGTATTGTTATAATTGGATGATGGATTATTCTTGGGTCCCGAACCAGAGGCTTTTCCTTTTGTGTGGTCATGTAACGGGTCCGTGAAGACCTTATGATCACTATTCTTGGTGTTTTTCTACCCACCAACCTCTATGGTTCCATTTTCAACAAAGTCTTGTATAATATTCTTGAGTTGGTGACATTGTTGTAGGTTGTGTCCATTCATTTGATGATAGTCACAAAAAGAGTTATCGTCCCACCATGAAGGTTTGAACTATCCAAGATCATGCTCTCTTGGTTCCAAAGGTTTGATGAGATTATGTTTAATCAACTCTTTGAAAATAGTCTTGATTGGTTATCCTAAAGGTGTAAATTCACTGTAGGAAATCTCAGTTGTTGTGGTCTTTGTTGTTGTGAATTTTGGACATAGTTGGCTATTTGATCTGGACTATTCATCATGTCTTGATTGGAATTGTAACCTCTAAGTGTAATAACCGGTCCCGTATGTATGTGTTTAGCATCAACAATGCCATCATTTGTAACATTTTTGTTTCTAGACCAAAATTTGTTTCTATCGTTTGGCACGTTCTAATGTTGGCCAACTGGATTTTTGCCTAGTACCTTAATTTCTCCTTTGTCTATAAGGCCTTTCTCAAGGATGATGCCCTTTTGTACCAAGTCTGAGAATGAAGTACAATAATGTACCCTTAAATCACTTCACAGTTTTAGGTTGATGTTTTCTAAGAATATCGTGACCTTTTGCTTTTCTGGTATTTCAACTGGACATCTGCTAGCTAGACTTCTCCATCTCAGAAAGAAAGTGGTAAGAGTTTCACCATCTCCTTGTGTCATGTGGCACAAGGTTGCTATTGTTACTTCATTGTCTATGTTAAAGGAAAAATGTTCGAAAAAATTCTCAGCTAATCAGCCCCAGGATCGTATGCCATATGGTAATTTAGAAAACCATTCTAGTCCTATCCCAACATGGGTTCATGGAAATAGTCTCATCAAGTATGTGGGGTCATACGATATGTCCATGCATGCTGTTGAGAATTCTCTAATGTGTTCCAAAGGATTCTTTCTCCCATTATACTTTGGAAAAATCAATATAGTATATCCATGGGGAAAGGTGTCATATAAAGCACTTTGTCAAATGGACAAGGACATAGGTCTTGTGCTGAGATAGTTCGTTTGCCTGATATAGAAATGTTGTCCATCTGTTGTTGAAGAGTTTGCTTTTGGTTTTGAAGGACATCAATTTGTGTTAGGGACATGGTGTTCATGTTGTTTGGATCAATGTAGGTGTTTTGATATGCCATGTTCTATCACAGGTTGTGATTTGGTGAGGGAATATATCCTGTTAGAATGTTCTAATTTGGTATAGGGATATTCCTTGTCTAAATGGGTTGAGTTGGTATACGAATGCTTCATGTCTAAATGGTCTGATTTGGTATATGAATACTTCCTATTTGAGTGATTAGATTTGGTATAGGTATATTCCTGCCAACTTTTGATCTCTTACCAATCATGTTGGTGCCAAAGGGGTTGGAGGAAGTTTCCCCCGTAGTAAATTGTAAACCTTGTGTTATGTTGAAAGGGGTTGTTTTTACAATTGAAAAAGTTTGAGTTGGTATGCTAGTTGGTATCGCTGCGGTAATTTTGGGAATAGAAACACTTGACGTGGTAGTTTGTGTTGGTTGAGTAGACTATGTTTGCAAAGTAGCAATATCAAATCCTATGGGTAGTTTGGCACCTTCTGCTAGCAACTTTGCTAGATATCATTGGGGATCATTTGCCAAACACTCATCCATAAAGGATGCAAATTCAATATCTTGTACTACTGTGTCTATGTCTTTTATGTAAATTTGCCCATGTGTGTCTCTAGTGACATGTTTTTCAAGCAAAGGTTTGTGTGGTCATTTACTTCCTGATGGTTGATTTTTGAATGGATTGATGAATTCATTGGGGTCTATCATTGATTTATGTTTCTTTTTAGAACTTGTTTCGACCATGAAAAAGTTGCTCAAAAAGGGGTAATGCAAACTATGCCTAAAAACTGATATGACCTATGTCTACTTTTTTGGATTTTTTTGACAATAAATGATGTTGCTAAAATGGTTTCTATAAAGACGTATACTAAAATGATGTATGATAGGATGGACAATATGCAAAATTTCGAGTAGACTATGATGATAAATGAGTCTAAGATGGGTATAACCTATCACCTATGGAATAAATGCATGCAAAGATTTATTTTTGACCAAGGAACCTGATTGTATGACAAGGACAATTGACAAGGTGAATTTTCCAAACTAGATTGTTGAGCTGAAAAGGTCCACTAAATGGGACTAAAGTGACTAGGTTCAATGATTGTGACAAACTAAAACATGAACATTTCTAATGACGAGGAAAGTTATCTATTTAGTGATATGCGATTTCCTAGGAAATATCTATATGCATGCAATTTGGGATGATTATGAGTAAGACATATATGACACCTAATCACGCAAGGTTTTTGAGAAAAATTTAATAGTTTCTATCCAAGGTTGATCTTAAGAACCAGAAGCAAATAGTGACAATGATGTTTCAGACTCAGCTTGCGATTTTTGATGTTTTCTATTGACAGGAAAATGCAGTTTTCTACTATGCATGTGGTGTTTCTAATAGTTGTGGTTTTTCCTATGACAAATGTGGTTTATCGATACACATGTGGTTATAATTCTGGACTCTATAAACCTAGATTTTTTGACAGAAACTTGTAGCTCAAAAATTGATAGATGCGGTTTGCATGCACACATGCGACTCAAAATATGATAGTTGCAACTCGTAATATGCAGACCATGAATGATGAATGTTTTGATAGACACATGTGGCTTTTCCCCTAACAGATGCGACTCACTATGACAGATGTGGCATTTAAACTGACAATTATGACTCAATTTTCTAACAGTCGAAATTTTCCCGAAAGTTGTTTTGATGAATTAGTTTTTTGATCAAGATTTTGGTGGATACAGTAGAAAACAAACACAACAATCAATGTATTTTCAGTTTTGTGATGAAAGGACTGTTAAGACTTGAAAAACATTTACAACCTAGGATTTTTGTACAATACTTGTTTAGTTCTTACTTGGATTTCTCCAGCTACGCATATTTATGGCGAATGAATAGTAGCTTGACCCCACTAGCTCCCTTCCACAACACTCACTTATACAGGGCAGCCAAGCTACTATACCCATGAAACTCCCATGGCATACATTTCATTTCCACACATAAACTGTAAGAATGTAAGATGGCTTGACAAGGCCGGCCCTACTGCGCCAACAAGTAGGTAGGATTTTGGGAACTCTACAACAAGGTGTTTAATAATGGTATTCAATTCGTAGGTCACTATCCAACATCAACGAGAGTCCATTTCTGTCCATCTCATTAGAATAGTGAGCATGATTTCTGGGCTTTCCCCAGAAATCCATTTTTATATACCAAGTGGAAGTCGCTTGGCTTTAGCGTGTTACTGTGGTCTGAGTCGTCTTGGGGTGAGTACTTTTTCCCACCAAGATAGGCCTAAGTTCTAGAGTCAGTAACCATTTCTCTTATACCCAAGATCACATGACTGCATAAGGGGAGAGGATACTTCGATATACTGAATTGTAAGGATGAAAAATATGTGCAATGCACCAGACAAAGAAAATGATTATTTTTAATCCAAACGACAATTATCTATCTACCAAACATAAATTTCTTTTTAATCCACACGACAGTTATCTATATACCAAACAAAAGCTTGCTAAATAAATAAACATAAAGGCATTAGGTCTTGCATGCTTATTTATCAGTAGTTCATTGTTCTTGTCTTCGGCTTTCGTCCTACAAAAAATATTGTCTTTGGTTTTTAATTGTCTTCTATGCTTCGTCCTGCAAACACTACATTATTCCACCTTAACACAACTGAAACAAACATTAGCAAAAATCAAAACAACCTAAAAAGCGAAAACGAAAATATGGATGTATGAAAATGACTAAAAAATGGAAAAAAGATTACCAGGCAGATGCGGCTTTTGGTGCCATAGATGCGGTTCATGGATTTTGTTGACAGGTGGATGCGGTTTGGGATGATGGATGCATTGCTATTTTTAGCAAATGTGGCTCGTGGATATAGATGCATCATTTTTTTGAATAGATTCGGTGTGTTGTACAAAAAACCTGCCAAAATGAACAAAAAATGGAAAAATGGAAAGACGAAAAGATGTGTGAATTTTGAAGCGTGTTCACGTCGGGTTCACCAAATGTAATAGTAGATTAAAAGATGATCTTTTGAATATGATGAGATGGATAATCTGCATCTAGAATAACAATGTTAATCCTAATCTAAATAATAATCTAAAATCAAACAACAAAGAACGAGGAAATAAACATAATAAACTAAACAAATTAATGGAAAGCTCTCACCAAATATGTGTTCACCCCTTCGAATTATCTTGATTTTTCTTCTCGATTTTTCCTTTTCAGTATTCTTGCCCTCAGATTTTTGTATTGGAATGCAAGCATAACTTCATCGAGTGTCTAAGAAAAATATCGAAGATAAGTTTCTTCTCAAAAGTGTATGATTTCGGGAGGAGGAATAATGATAATGACAGGCCATTTTATAGATTTTGGCTTTTTGAATGATTGGCTCAGATTGAAAGAGATATCGATGGATGAGATTGATGAATGCCATGCAATGTGAGTTCTGTCCTAGATAGAATGTGAGTAAGAACACAAGTTAGAACAAGAGTTCAGGAAAGACTGCAGATAGAGACTAAGTTTGAATGTGAGTTAGAACATGAGTTCAGGATCTTAATCTTCAAAAATAGAAGAGATAGACTTTGTATGCAAAAGATAAAGTTAGAACTTGAAGAATAATGCATTGAAATGCAAACAGGATTTAGAACTAGTTAATCGACTAGTTTTGACAAAGAGTCTTCTCGCAGAGATAAACAAGTGTTGAATCCAGAGATAACTGGAGAACTAAAACAAGATCTTGAGTTAGAAGGTGAGTGAATGACTTAGTTAACTGATTGATAGAAGAATGTGACATAAATAATTAAAATATGAATTAAATTTTAATTTAATTCAACATTCGAAAATAAGAGACTTTAATTAAATAAATAAAGATAATTTATCTAATTTGACTGTTTGAAAAGGATAATATAAATGATTAAATAATAGATATTTAATTATAGATAAAGGGGGTTAAATGAATAATTAAATAAAGACATCTAATTATAGTTGGAAAACTATGATAAAGGGGGTAATTAAATAATAAATTATTTAATTGATAGATAAAGGGGGAAGAATTAATTAGTTCGCACCATAATTAAATAAATGATTTATTTAATTAATCAAGTTGAATAAAGGGTGATAATGAATTAATTAAAAAGGGGTATTTAATTAATAGAGAAAATATGTGTTAGAAAGGTTAATTAAATAATTAACATTATTTAATCAGGATGACGGACTATAGAAAATTATGTTGAATGTGTACTCGTAGGCCTAGACCAATTTTCCGTGTCTACACATTCCATTTACAAAAATTAAAATATTTGATTAAGTTTCCTTTCAGCAAATAAAATATTTTAACTATAGTCGTGCTTTCGATTTTTATTTAATACCTTATTGGCCTTCATATTTCAATTCACGTGGCTTTTATTACATTCACCAATCTGCATATTTCATTTATTCATTGCTGTGAAGTCTCCCTTTATGCCTACCGCTTTACCGCAGTCACCTCCTTCACTGTGTGCGATATCACTGTGCCTAGAATTTAGTCATCTCTGCTACTTCCTCACTATATAACTTATGTGTCACCATATTACCGCGGTCTTCAACCTAACCATCGGCAGTTGCATGGTGACTATCCTTCACTGCTACCTCCTTGTTGCTTTCCTATCATCGCGCTACCGCAACCTTCATGCTTGTAGCCTATGGTTCCATGGTGTAGCTCTGACTGTTATCTTTGTTGTTATCTTTCATCTACCACAATCACCATAGTCTATCCTACCCACTACCTCCACCATTACCATGCTACTATGGTATTCATGGTGACCATCTAGGCTATCATGGTAGCTAGCTTCTTTGTTGCCTCCCCACTGTCTACTAACTGGTCACTATGCTACCATGGTCTGTGAGATGACCGCCAACGATAGCGTGGTAAGCTTTGTCCACTGACTATTAATTGTTCCCCATGCTACCATGGTCACTGGCATGACCGCCAGTGGTAATGCGGTAATCCCTTCTCACTGATTCCTCGACGGTTGCTAACCTCTACCATAGTCACCATGGTCTCCTTGATAATGGCCAACAGTACTGCAGTACCAACACCAACTGCCACCCTCGCTACTCACTGGTTATTTTTCCACCTACCACAACACCACGGTTAACGAGATGACCACACGTGATGGAACGGTAAACATTTCCTATCTGCACCTTAGCTGCCACCGCCATACCACGAGCCCATTCTAGGAGGCTATGGTAAGGTGGTAAATGACATATAAAAATGATTTCGAAGGGAGTGGTAAGGGTTTGAAGTGTATGATAAAGTGGACAGGGAATAAAATGAATAATTTTTTATGAATAGATAGGCAAATATCACATAATTAAATGAGGAAAAATATGAGGGAAAATAGGCCAAAAATTAAGGCAATGTAACAAGGAAAAGGACATTTGGAGCATTGCAAAGGGCAGTAAATGATTTTTATAAGAGGGATAGCGAAAATATTGGAATCAAAATGGGAAAATCATTTAATCTCATGATGGAAATTTTGGGTTCTAATAGGTAATTAAACCTTGAAATAGAATGAAATATGAATGGGGAATGATGAATGAACAAAATGTGATGTTGCAACTCACCAAACCCTAGCAATAAGAGGTTGAAAACATGTTTGAGATGACTCCAATGGATGTAGATTTTGAATCTTGTTTGAAGGTGATAGATATTGAAGGGAATGCTTGCTTGAATCATAAAATCCTACATCACAATTATTAGCTAAAAAAAAATCATGATGCATGAAGTCTTTGACATGATGATTGATGCTTGAATTCTGCTCTAAAATACTTAATGATCTACCTTTGAATTCTCTTATCAATGGTCTTGTGAACTCAAACTTGCTACAAGGATCACTTGATTACTTGTTAGGATAAAATGAGTGAAAGAAACTTGTATTTGTACTCAATTATGCAAGAATTACCAAAATTACAACACTACAAGCCGACATAAGATGTAGGAGAATAAAATCCCACCAGAAATTTGAATTAATTTTGATTTTGGGCCTCACGGGACTCATTTTCCCAAGGTGGCGAATGATTCCCACTAGTCCTAATTTTTGGGACCAATTTCAAAAATGATTAGAAAGGTGTTAAACCAGGTGATGGAACCCCAAAATTGTTTTGGTTCTATCATGAAAAAATTGTGAAAAGTCTAGTTTGGTCCTTTGTGCTTGATGTAAGGTCAATGTTCCCATCATTGTGATAGGGTTTTATACTTGTAAAACTTTCAAATATTATTCTAAAAACCCTGGTCATTTTAATTTTATATTGATCTATCTTTCCAGTTCTCGACCACTTAAGTTGTCACTTGTGCCATCAGAATCATTGATTTACCAACCCCTTGTCTTAGGTTGATGGGTATCTCATGTTTTTCTTGATATTAAAAGTTGAAGGATTAATCTAAAGAAATTTTATAAAATCCTTAGCCTTCATTATGGGTCGTTACCTCAGCTACCTAGTCATGCCCCCTTTTTATAAATAAATTTTGTGGTATGTGCAGGATAAAGCTTTGCATGGGCTTTTTGATCAATTGAATCAATCCAGACCATTCCCTGTATGCCCATGCTGATTTATCATTTCTTATTTTATGCATATGGGTTGGTGAGCTTAAGCCATGTGTAGGTTATAATGGTAGGCTTGGTCCTTTTGGTAAGGATGACTATCGTATTTCAAAGAGGATCAATGACTGATGGACTGATGGCATGGTCATATCTTTGTCACTCCCCATGAGCCCATCTTGTTTCATTTTGTATTATTTTAATGGTATGGGCTAGAGGCCGATGGCCACGTGGTACTTTATAAAGGTAAATTTGTTCCTTCACAAGGTGGTATATGTTGTTTGAGGAGTGATCAATGGTATGTGGTGCAACACGTGTTCTCATTTGGGCCTTTCCCCATGCCCCATTCATCTATAGTTGTATGAAGGGATAGTCTTACGTGCTAGCAGGCAATGCGACACCTATTTGTTCATGATGATCAATTGGATTTGGTGATTGAGTTTTGTTCTAAGGGGATTTATTTCAATGGTTGATGACTGGTAATGTGGTTGAATCTTAGCTACTCCCCACTATTCCATGTGGGCCCCAATTGTATCCTGTGTCTTTTAGCAGGCAAGTGGGCATTCGCCATGTGGAATTTCTAAATAGACTTGACTTGTTTCTAGTGAAGATGGAATGCTTCCAAATTTGGCCGAAGGGATATTATTTATACAAAGTGTTATTTTTAGCTTTTTTCTTTAAAGTGCATGCTTGAAATCTTGGCCGTCAATTCTGGCAGCCTGTGATACGTGTGGAATGGGTAGTAATAAAGCATGGCAGCATACAAAGCGATATTCTGAGATCAAATCTGGATCAATCCCTATAGTTTTTGACAAGGAGAAACACAATATTTCCCATGGGCGAGCAGGTATTTATGGAAAGATGGATTTTATTGATCCTAAGTACTGAGTAAATTTTTATCTACTTAGTGCTTTTATGTTTTAAAAGAGGCATTAAAGCACAAGTAAAACTCAATTATGAATGGTTACATGGTAATCTACCCATTGATGCTTTTTTAAATCATGATCAATGGTCAGGATTAATGGGGATCAAGGTAGAATATTATTAGCCGACACACACAAGCTTTCTTTGAAGAATTAATGGTTGGCTACTGTTTTATGAGAAGATGAATAAGTCTGAGTCTGTTAGGCTAGTCTAGAGGTCTAGAAGACTAAGCTTGCTTGAGTCTAAGAAGAGTACTTAGGTGGATGAAGATGATATGCAGGGAGCTCCTGATACACTAAAGGGTAGAAGAGGACGCAAAAATTCAATGAAGTATGGTGTTAAGAGCAATTAGCACCTAAGGAACCAAACAAATTTAAAAGAATTAGTCAAGTTCAAAGGCAAGGATTTGGTGGGATATGAAAATAAGACAAAGAAAAGGTGAAAGTATGATAAGGTTTATCTTGGGAGCCTTAGTTATCCCAACGAGCTTTCTAACACCCCTTTAGACAATTAGGGTGACACTAACTCAGAGGGTGATTATTATCCCCTCTCTAGTACCATCTAATGATTCTTATGAGGTGGTGGTGACCGTTCCTCTAGTTCCACTATCAGAAACGTGTGGGCTAGTATCCTCTGAGGCTAATGACTCAGAGTGATGACTATGTCCCATTTTTTTTCGATGACACCATAGCCCCTTTGGCAGGATTGTCCTATTCAACGCTCATGTGATTTCTTGTTTCTAGTGCTGATGTGGAAATTTTTTGGGTTGGTGTATTGGAGAGGTGTCATGCTCCCTAGTGCTGGGGTATACACATGTTTTTGTTGGGGCTGCTAGTGGAGAATCTTTTTTGATCGGTTGGAATGAGGAGTTGGTGTGTCTACATGCAGGTTATGTGAATGCTGGTCTTTTACTCTTCCATGATGGCATGTAACCATCTAGGGATGCCTCAAAATTTTGTGGACATGATCTCAAAAAGAAATGAAATGTAAATTTGATTAAGCTTGATGCTTATCACTCCCTTGTTTTATAAAAGGGATTTCTGGGCTCATTACAATGGTAATACTTTTGAGTTCCAATAGGGTTTTAGGTGAATGCTTATCTTAGAAAAAAGGCATCTTAAATAGTATAGGGGTAAATAGGTCAAAAAATGGTCTTGGGGAATGATTTCCTCTATGTAACATTCTTAAATTAGTTTTATACAAACTATTGATGTAGAAGCGAATCTTTGTCTAGAAATAAACACTCTCCTATGTATATTTCTTACAAGTTATGAATGATAATGTTAATGGTTTTGTCATTTTTCTTCAAATAGTTATGTTTGAATGTGTTATATTGTTCTCAGCTTTGACTCAAGGAGTTGATTAAGATGTTTGAAGAGGGTATAAACTTTGCACAAAATTTCTTAGGATTGCTAAGTAGTGAATGTTCCTTTTGGGCATATTTGAGTTTTCATAGCCTACAAGGTAGTATGAGGGTAGTTCATCTACTTTTGGAATTTGGTAGTTTGTATATTACAAAATATTACATATTTGACTCTATTGCTCTAATTATTTAGGCACTGGCCGATTTATCACTAAAATCAAGCATGAAAAATGAGAACATAGCACATCTAGCCTTGAACTTGAAATAAGAAAAACACTCTTTTAAAATCCATGTTAAATGAATTGTGTGTGGAATGGAAACATTTTGATTCATAGAAAATAGATAATCATTCACTTGAAGGTCATGCCAAGTCTTTAGTGGGATGGGCTTATTTGCACTCAATTATGAATCTATCTATAATGAACTTGATATATCTCATGCTAATGCAATTTGGGATTACCCTCCCTAGTTTAACATAGCCAAAAGTGAAGGAGTAAGGATCACAAAATCATAAGCTCATTATGTTCACCACTAACCTTACAATTTCTTCATTATAAGAAGTGACAACTCTTTAGAGAATTATCAGGTTCTTCTGGAAAAATAACGAACATAAATGGTGACTCTACTAGGGACAACTTTGAATTCTCTAGTTGTAGACTATGAATTATAGAGTCAAGATCTTGGTGAATCTGAACAACCTCTTTAGATATTAATATTTTAAACCTAGAAGTGAGTTTTTTTCAGCAAAATCTCAAAGAATTTGTTTGACTTTGTTGTGGAGGAAGATCCAGAAAGAAATTCATATTTAAAGGAACTTCATAATGCTTGAAGTTCAGTCCTCTGTAAAGAGAGATGGTGACTCTGTCTGAAGAACCTGAGGAAAATATGAAGAATATTTCAAATATACAAATATCTCCAGTCAGGAAGAGGAATCTAAAGTAGCTACAACATATTCAGGTATTCTCCATATTTTGGTTTTTAAAAAAGGCATAAATCTATATATGAAAACCATATTTATAAAAGCCTTGAAAATTTTGTGTCCCTATTAAGTGAGAATAAGCACTAAAGAAAAGGGAATAAGTGGAAAATGGTTTACATAGTTATGTGTTATTATTTTTCAACCTATATTATGAAATGAAGTATGTAGTATTTTTGAAGAAACTCATTTAGATGGTCTTAAGCAAGTTGAGACAAACTGATGCATTATGAATGCAAGTAAGGTCATGTTGTAAAATAAATTCAAGCTTCTTTTTAACTAGAAAAGTTGGTTTGAGAAGGCTATTAAGAGTTTATGAAAATGTATTATCAACCTATGCATCCTAATATGTAGACCTTGCCATGTAATAAAAGAAATTTCAGCACTGGAAGACATAGAGAAATAAATTTCAATGGTATTAGTGGTTACCCAAATATTATTCCATCTAACATCAGAGATAAGCTACCTAATTTCAATGGTACAAAGTGTGAATCAGTGGGTAAGCATTTGCAAGAATTTAATAATTTGATAGATGAATTTGAGATAGATCATGAGGTTGTTTGTGCAATCTCTAAAAGGATATTCAAGAGATTAGTTCTCTAATTTACCAACATGCTCTATCAAATCTTGGGAAGAGTTCAAAGTAGTATTCATAGAGAAATTTGTTGAAAGGGTTAGTGCTAGTGCTCTGCAAAACAAGTTTATGAGCATTGAAAAGGAGGATGATGAGTTGGTTCCAACATTCAACCTAAGATTTGCTAAAACATCGAGTGATATTCCCTGTTCCATGAGATTAAGTGATGAAATATGTTTAGTTGTTTATTTAGGATCTTTTGATAGAAATATGAGATATCTATTGAGAGACAAATATCCTAAGACTTTGCATCAGGCATATGAGATAGCTATGAATATTGAAAACAATCAAAAATATGGAATACCAAGGAATTTTTTGTCTATAAATGTTTGCTGCCCTGAGACACCAAATGTTGATGAGAGGTGTAAGATAGAAATTGAAAATAAAGGTTAGAACACTTACACCACTATTATTTTAGATTACATAGGGGTGATCACAAAGAGCTCCAAACATATTGTGAAGAAGTTGTATGCAATTGTGATCATACAACCTCTTTTCAAGACCACTCTTGCATAAGAAAACACAAAGGATAATCATCATATGATCGATTTATGGATACTCTGGCTACAATTCCTAAATGTCATAGACCTGAAAACTTAATCTACATTGATTTATTTTATGAATCATATCAGCTAGGTTTGAGTGCTTTACTGAAGGAGTTGAAGCCTATTAGGTTTGACTAGGTGTGTGAATACTTATCTCTCTTTGAATGGATTAGAGATGACTATCGATGAGCTATTATGTTTTCATCCTACCATGATAATAATTCTGCTTCCTTATATGAATCAAATAATGAGATGTCACATGAAGAAGAAGAGAGCAGATCAGAGGTTGAAAATGCTTTCCATAGTGAAACTGATGAAATGAGTAGTTCTAATTTTTTGAAGATTCTAATAATGATGATCCTATGGATGACATAATATTGAGCATTCAGTCTAAAAAGTATGAACATATTTGTGATATTGATGAGTCTTCTTGTTATAGTAGTGATGATGATTTCCCTCAGAAGGAGGTGATAAAATTTATTATAGATAAGAAACATGTTGATAATGATGAGACTCTGAGTAATAGGACGCTACCAGTTTCGGTTGATAGTGCTATAGAATTGGAAAAGTATTTTAACCATGTTATCTCATATCATGTGGATATGACATAAATTTCAGATATGTGTATTGAACAATTAGATGATGAAATGAAAGATAGTATTGGTTACTATGAGTTCAGGGCTGATTGTGATTATGCTAATAAGGAGGGCATTGATTAAAATAATTCTAAATGTGAGGATGATTTGATGGATTTGGACCTTCTTGCTGAGGAGACTAAGGCTCTTATGTTAAAGATAAATATAATAGAAAATCCATTGTTTGATGACGCTCCAGATTCATCAATTGATAAAAATGATGATTCTTATTGGTACAGGCATAATCCACTCTTTGATGATAATTCTGATTATGTATGTCACACATGGTTAGAAGGTGGTCTTGAATGAACAAATGAGCACATTGATAAACTCCTCGAGGGATTTTCCTATGACTATTTTACATTTGAAACAAGTGTTTCAGGAAGAATTGAATATCATGGAGCCAATTACTTGGAGGAGTTTGAATATTTTCAGTTTCCAGTTTAGCTGGAAGGTATTTTTATGAAGCATGACAATGAAATGAATAGAAAAAAATGTTATTTGCAACATGAAACCTTTTCATATGATGAATATAACACAGATGTGTCATGTGGTGATGAAAGCTTACATTTTATAACTGATTATACAATAAAGAATGACAAAGATTATACTGGCAATGTTATACTTATGAAAGTTGTGACAAATGTGAGTAACAATGTTGGTAATCAGATGGGTTTTAGTGGTGACATTTTTTTACTTATGAGAGTAAGCGTGTACTTATTGCAGTGGTATGGGAGGGGTACATATGGATTGAAGGAAATTAGTTCCTTCAATAGGCTGGTTTCTTATAGGGGCAGGAATGGGACCCAAGTTTAGTGACCTGGTGCCACTAGTAGGGAGAGGAAGCCTGGATTATATTGAATGATGAAATGTAAAACTTTGCATCTCACATGAAGGTTTCTGGTAGAGTGGAGGTTGGATCTCTTGTTTCTAGCCTTTTGGGCCTTTGTATAATTTGTAAATAGTTTGTTTCTTTTTGTTTGTTTCGTGTTTTAACTATTTTTCCCTTTTGTGTCTGGTCTGTTTCAACCTTTGATTATAGGATCTCACCATTCCTACATGAGGCATGTGTCCCCAACAAGAGCCACTAATGGAACCCCAAATTTCTTTTGGTTCTATCATGAAAAATTTGTGAAAATTTTGGTTTGGTCCTTTGTGCTTGATGTAAGGTCAATGTTCTCATCATTGTGACAGGGTTTTATAATTGTATAACTTTCAAATCTTATTCTAAAAACCCTTGGTCATTTTAATTTTATATTGACCTATCTTTCTAATTCTCAGTTACTTAAGTTGTCACTTGTGCCATTAGAATTGTTGATTTACCATCCCCTTGTCTTAGGTTGATGGTTATCTCATGTCTTTCATGATATTAAAAGTCGAAGGATTAATCTAAATATTTTTTTTAAAATCCTTAGCCTTCATTATGGGTCATTACCTCGTCTACGTAGTGATAACCCCTTTTTATAAATAAATTTTGTGGCATGTGAAGGATAAAGCTTTGTATGGGTCGTTTGATCAATTGAATCAATCCAGATTGTTCCTCATATGCCCATGTTGATGTATCATTTCTTATTTTATGTATAAGGGTTGGTGGACTTTAGCCACATGTAGGGTATAATGGTGGGCCCGATCATTTTGGTAAGGATGATTGGCGTATTTCAAAGAGGATCGACAACTGATGGACTAATGATGTGCTCATATTTGTGTCACTCCCTACGAGCCCATATTGTTTCATTTTGTATTATTTTAATGTCATGGGTTAGTGGATGATGGCCATGTGGTACTTTCTAAAGGTAAATCTATTCCTTCACAAGGCAGTATAGGTTGTTCAAGGAGTGATCAACAGTATGTGGTGCAACACATGTTCTCATTTGGGCCTTTCCCCGCACCACTATTCATTTGCAACTATATGAAGGGATAGTCTTACAGGCTAGTGGGCAATATGACACCTGTCTGTTCATGATGAATGACTAGATTTGGTGATTGAGTTTTGTTTTGAGGGGATTGATTTCAATAGTTGATGACTGGTGATGTGGCTTAATCTTAGCTACTCCTCGCCATCTCATTTGGGCCCTAACTGTATCCTATGTCTTTTAATGGGCAACTGGGCGTTCATCATGTGGACTTTCTAAATAGGCTTGACTAGTTTCTAATGAAGATGGAATGCTTCCAAATTTGGCTGAAGGGATATTATTTATAAAAAGCGTTATTTTTAGATTTTTTCTTTAAAGTGCATGCTTAAAATCTCGCTCGTCAATTCTATTAGCCTGTGATACATGTGGAATGGGTAGTAATAAATCATGGCAATGTAAAAATTGATATTCTGAGTTTTGATCAAGATCAATCCCCGTGGTTTTTGACAAGGAGAAACACAAGTGAAATATTTCCCACGGCCGAGTAGGCATTTTTGGCAAGATGAATTTTATTGATGCTAAGTATTGAGTGGATGTTTATCTACTTAGTGCTTTTCTATTTTAAAAGAGGCATTAAACCACAAGTAAAACTCAATTATGAATGGTTATATGGTAATCTACCTGTTGATGCATTTTTAAATCATGATCAATGGTCAGGATTAATGGGGATCAAGGTAGAATGTTTTCAGCCCGCACACACAATATTTATTTGAAGAATTAATGGTTGGCACACTTGCATGGATCATTATAGGGAGGAATGATTTCCATATCATTCAGAAATTGCATTAAGTTTGAGTTAGAAAATAGAATTGGCTGGTGTATTATGAGAAGATGAATAAATCTAAGTCTGTTAGGCTAGTGCGGAGGTCTAGAAGACTAAGCTTGCTTGAGTCTAAGAAGATTACTCAAGTGCATGAATATGATATGCACGAAGCTCCTAATACACCAAAGGATAGAAGAGGATGCAAAAAATTTATGAAGTATAGTGTTAAGAGAAATTACCATATAAGGAACCAAATAGTTTCAAAAGAACTAGTGAAGTTTGAAGGCAAGGAGTTGGTGGGATATGAAAAGAAGACAAAGAAAAGGTGCAAGTATCATAAGTTTTATCTGGGGAGGCTAAGTTATCCCAATGAGCTTTCTAACAACCCTTTAGACAATGAGGGTGACACTAACTTAGAGGGTGATTATTATCCCCTCTCTCTTGTATCATCTGATGATTTCGATGAGGTGGTGGTGATGGTTCCTCCAATTCCACCATGAGCAAGGTGTGGGATAGTATCCTCTGAGGCTAATGAATTAGAGTGATGACTATGTCCCATTTTTGTTTTCGATGACACCATAGCCCCTTTTTGAGGATTGTCCTATTCAACATTCATGTGATTTCTTGTTTCTGGTGTTGATGTGGAATTCTTTTGGGCTGGTGTATTGGAGAGGTGTTGAGCTCCCTAATGCTAGGGTATACACATTTTTTTTTTAGGGCTACTAGTGGAGAATCTTTTTTGATCGGTTGGAATGAGGAGTTGGCATATCTACATGCAAGTCATGTGCATGTTGGTCTTTTACTCTTCGATGATGGCATGCAACTGACTGGGGACACCTCAAAATTTGGTGCAAATGATTTCAAAATGAAATGAAATATCAATTTGATTGAGCCTGATGATTGTCGCTCCCTTGTTCTATAAAAGGGATTTTTGGGCTCATTACAATGGTCGGACTTTTGAGTTTGAATAGGGTTTCGATTGAATGCTTATCTCAGAAAAGGAATCTTAAATAGTATAGGGGTAGATAGGCTAGAAAATGGTCTTAGGGAATGATGTCCTATATGTTATAGTCTTAAATTAGTTTTATATAAACTACTAATGTAGAAGCGAATCTTTGTCTAGAAACAAACACTCTCCTATGTATATTTCTTACAAGTTATGAATGAAAATGCTAATGGTGTTGTCATTTCTCTTCAAATAGTTATGTTTGAATGTGTTATCCTATTCTCATCTTTGACTCAAGGAGTTGATTAAATTTTTTGAAGAGGGTATAAACTTTGCATGAAATTGCCTAGGATTGCTAATTAATGAATGTTGCTTTTGGGAATTTTTGGGTTTTCATAGCCTATAAGGAAGTATGAGGGTAGCTCATCTACTTCTAGAATTTGGTAGTTTCTATATTACAAATTCTTACATATTTGACTTTGTTGCTCCAATTATTTAGGCACTGGCCGATTTATCACTAAAATGTGGCATGAAAAATGAGAGCATAGCACACCTAGCCTTGAACTTGAAATAATAACAACACTCTTTTAAAATCCATGTAAAATGAATTGTGTTTGGACTGGAAATATTTTGATTCATAGAAAATAGATAATCATTCACTTGAAGGACATTCCAAGTCTTTAGTGGGATGGGTTTATTTGCACTGAATTATTAATCTATTTGTTATTAACTTGATATATCTCATGCTGATGTAATTTTGGATTACCCTCCCTAGTTTAATAGAGCCAAAAGTGAAGGAGTAAGGATCACAAAATCCTAAGCTTGTTGTGTTGGCCACTAATCTTGCAATTTCTTCATTATAAGAAGTGGAAACTCTTTAGAGAATTTATAGGTTTTGCTGAAAAAATCACCAACACCAGGTTAAGGACCAAAAATTCTAGGTGGGACTCATCTGCCAAAGGTAGAAAATGAGTCCTAGATCACTAAATCTAGGCCATTCAAGCTTGAAACACCTGAATTCTGATTGGCTATTGATTGGTGTTGAGATTATCCTCGAGAAAGATGCAATAAATGATGCTTGTAGATGTAACATAAGGCTAATTAAAGTATAATAAAGCCCAATTATTAATGGCAATCCTAGAAAGTGTGAAAGTGTGTTATAACACTTTAAAATAAGACAAGGTTAAGATTTATTTTGATTAAAAAATGTTTATTAGGTTTAATTAATTAATAAAACCTTAGAAAAGTGTGAAAGTGTGTTACAACACTTCACAAAACTTTTGCAAGGAACCATTTAAATTCATTAGTTGACAAGGATACAAGACCTAATGTTAATGTGCAACCACATTATAACATTAAATCAAGGCAATATTAAGCCTAGTTCATAAGGAGGGCCCAAACAAGCAAAGTTAAAAGCAGAAGGGATAACTTTTTTATTACCTCATTTAGCCCCCACTTTAGTGAGAAGATGAACTTGATTCAAACTCATAATAAAATAGGAAAACACATGTCAAGAGGGGTCCAAGTGTACCAATGCCAGTAAGACAAGATGAAAATGATCAAGAGGGGTGATCAAGCCCATAGGATCAAGATCTCATGGCGAACCAATATAGGGACAAAGGAACAAACATGAGAATGATATAAGAGAAACCACAAAGCACAAGAATGCACTATCAAAGACAAAAGGATAAGGTAAAAAAAAATTATAATCAGATCAAGCATCGACCACTTGTCCATCGCGATGTGGATCAGATCTAGGCTCTTTTTCCAAAAAATATATACTCACTCTGAGGCAACGAAACTTCAGGCTGTCCACTAGGTGATAAGTCTAAGAATGTGAGAAACATACACTAATGGCCAGTATTCACTCACACACACATGATTGGCTAAGGGAAAGTCACGCCGCCATTCAAATTCCCATCAAACTATACCAAAGTTATACCTCTCGATAAATTTAATAAGGTGCCATACAAAAATAATTTTTGAGCTACATGAGGCAAGAAAAACTTCGTATCGTTGGAGCTCATGAACAAAAAAGATGGATTTGTATGCTTGCAATTTATGTTATGCAAGGTGGCCATATAATTAAAAATGTAAAATTTAAAATAGGGAATGTTTAAGGGAGTCTTGGTTAGTTCATGTGAGGTCTTCAACTTAAGGAACATTGTACCTAATGTCTCCAAGAGAGGACTAATCAAACAATAGAATATTCACAACTTAGGGGATGTAGTGTGTTGCATCAAGCCACTAAGATGAATGTAATATGCTAAGAGAGATCACACTCTTGAAATAAATCACACATAATTTCACCCAAAAAATAAAAAATCAAATCGTATAATGTAAAAAGACTAAACCCTAAAACATGAAAAATAATAATGCACAAAATAATATCTCATTCCTAATAAATCAACCATCACCTTCATCCTTTGGTGAAGCAATCAGAAGCAAGTATAGAAGGTTCCAAAGTGAACACCCTAATCATTAGAGTGTTAAGTCTAAGTCAATAAGCAAGCGAGTTGGTCAACTTAGAGTATCAATAGCTTATCACCCAATCAGTCCCACCAAAACCCTGATCATAATATGTCCTAGGATGTATCCTTCCCATGATGGAAATAAGCATCAAGTACCCCCCCAATAGTTTAGCCTTGGCTAGCAGTATCAAAAACATCAACTTGTCTATTTGCTTTTTTCCTTGGTCTTTGTAATTTATCTTATTTTGCACTCATTTCAAGGACCTCTCGATGATGCCTAAACAAAATAGGTTTAGAGAGGAAGGAATGGGGAAATGATCATTATTTTTTTTATTTGATGTGCTTGTTGGATACACTTGTAAAATAACTTATCCATGCATCCTTTGTTTGGTTTGTAGGGATGATGTTTTAGGTATCTTGTTGACCACATAGGAAGTCTTTCTTTTCTATGTTTTGGCCCGAGATGTTTAGAATGTCTGAACTACATCCTGAATGAAGTTTGTATGCTAAGTGTGAACAAGAATACTCCTATCTAATTGTTGATTCAAATTCTATCACACTAGGTACAATGCCATCTTGGTTCTTTATACTTTGATGCATCGTACCTACGTGTGTTATCAAACATAAATTAATTGGCCCTTTTAAAATCCCAACTCCTGGTAAGAAATACATCATCATCATCATTGATAATAATGTGAACTCGTGTGGATCCTCCTTCCATTCATCTTATTCTTCTTATTCTTCTATCTTTACTAATATTTCTATCTAAAATTTTTGTGTTGTATCAAAATATACACAGGGCTACCCATGGCTGATGACTATTGTCTACATCAAAAAATTATCTTTCATCCTTTGATCAATAGAACCACTCCTCTCACATTTTATCGTGATCTCGATTGGAAAATAAAACATTTCTGCTAAATCTCTTGAGTGGGTAATATACCAATGTAATCCTTCTCACTGGGGCAATAGTGTGGCATCTAAAAATTTGAGAAATTTTGAACTTTGATCACAAAAGATTATTCCTTGAATCAATGCAACAAGTACATTGCTTCAGAGAGGGGGAAAATGTAGACATGTAAAATATACATGCACCTAATCCTAGTTTACCAACATCACTTCATCCTAAATCATTCTCTCAGGTTATCATCAATTTTTCATCTCTTAGTTAGATAAATCATTATTTATTTAATTAGGTCTTTCTCCCTTGTTGATTAAATTAATCAGTTTAATTTAATTAATCCTCAATCCCTCTTTAATTAAATAATTCATATTATTTGATTAAATCCCTAAAGTCATCTCATTTAAATTAAATAAATCTTTATTTGGTTTAAATCCAACATCATCCATCTTTAATTAAATAAATCAAATCTTTATTTAATTAAGTCTTTAATCATTTTCCTCTCATTTTGATTTAAATCAATCCTAAAATCTAAGTCAAAATTGTCAAATCACCTAAACTCTCTATAAATTAATCAAATCTTGATTAAGTTAATCTCAATCACTAAAATCTTCTAGATAATGCAACTTGAACAATAAATCAATTACTTTGATTTATTTAATTTCCTATTTTCTCTCAACATGGCATAAAAGGGCAATATTCCCTCAAATTTAAATATAAAATTCAAGTGGGTTTGGTCCTTCCAACAAGGCATTCAATGCCTCTTACATGTCCTTGGCCTTCAGCCAACTGACATTAACTCCATTTCATTATCTCTCCAACATGTCACATTCAAATTTCAAATTTGAATCTCATAGAATTTATCATGCACATTGACCAAAATGTGCTCAGTCCTCCTCCAATCACTTATGGACAAGTGGCACAACGCCAATGAATTATCTTTTATCCCACATTGCTCAATTTCAATCTCTCTTCCAATTTGGAAATCTATAAATGAGAGACTCTTCCTCTCATTCTATCATCCACAATTTGAGTAAACTTATTATACTCAAATCCATATTCAAGCATAGCCATTCTCATCGTTTTTTATCAAGTTTTTAGCTAGGTTATGCAAGAATTCAACCATCAGGTGGATCAAATCATCAAAGCTTACAAAGGAGTTGGGAAAGGGCTAATTTCAACACATCAATTGGCACCAACTCCCCCCATTGGATCATGAGTTTCCTTGCTTAATTAGGATTTTACTTTCATTTTTGTATTTTGTTCTTCATTTTCCTAGTTTAAGTTTTTCTAAATGGATTTCATGGGGAATCCTTGTTTTCAACTTGCATATGATCTAATATTGTGTTTTTTTGTTGTATTTGTGCAGGTACAAAACTAGGGTTCACAATATAAATAGAACTAGAAGAATGACTTGAAGAGAGTGAAAACAAAAAATATTTTGGGTCAACATGGAAGAGACATGAATGTCTCAACGGCTTGTGTCATCCCAAAAAAGAGAACACAAGCCAAATAAAAAAGATAAAGATAAAGAAAATATTTTGGGTCAACATGGAAGAGACATGAATTTCTCAATGCTTTGCATCATCCCCAAAAGGAAAAAAAAAGGACAAATGAAAAATAGATAGAGAAAAATCAAAGGAAAGGCCTTTTGGGTCAACATCGAATAGACATAAATGTCTCGACGCCTTGCGTCATCCCCAAAAGGAAAATAAAAGACAAATGAAAAATATATAAATAAAAATCCTTTTGGGTCAATATGGAATAGAGATGAATGTCTCAATGCCTTGCATCATCCCCAAAAGGAAAACACAAGACAAATGAAAAAGATAAAAGGTGAAAAGTAAAATATTGATGACATAGAGAAGAATGAAGGTAAAAATAGAGGAATGTCACAGGGGATGTAATCACACAAAAGAAGATGAAAAATAAATAATAAAAAAAACTAGTAAGGCACATGTGAGTCAACCTATTAGTAGGTCATTCATATCCCAATCATGTTCATTGTATATTGAAGGAAAAAAAATAGCCAAAGGGACAATAGCAAGTGTTGAACTATGGCCGTCACCAAGTTCAACACATTTTTTAGGATAATTATCGTTTAATATCATAGAAGATTAAAAAAATATATTCAATTCATTATGCACCTCTTCCTCAATTTTATCAACTTCCTCACCACCGTCCAAGTTAATCACAACAAAAGGTTGAATGATAATGTCTAAAGAAGGCTTCAACTCTTGTTGTGATTTTTTTATTGGATTGTTTTGTTTTGGGGAAGGGGTAGAGTCATTATGCATTACTTCAGTCAAGTTTGGATTCTGATTTTATTAGTTTAATTCTTCATGTAACCTATGAGCAAGAGAACTATGTCTACGCTTACACTCTCTAGCACCTTTGATTGTTTTAGTTTTTTTTTCAAGTTACATTTGTGTAGAAGCGGGTCGATCAACCATAGGTTTATTTAATTCCTTAAGTGGAGGAATGAAGGGAACCACAAGATATTTTTCAACCACTTTATCTTTGACTTTGTAAACTTATTTTATTCTAGGAGGTGTGATGGGGTTGTTTTCATTGTCTCTTGGTCTTTTGTAGGATGTAGGTGAAGGTTTTTTGATATGTTAGTTTTGGTCATTTGGGATTTCTTTAGATTCAATCATGGTTTCGTCAAGAATGGTAGGCTTGGTGGTAGGTGGAGACATGTTTTAGAGGGATAATTATACTATTTTCTTTGCCTTGAATTTTCAACGGGACAAGAAAAAGAAGTCTTTTCATGGTTTTATAGGTTCCATAGGCTCGAGCCAAAAGAAATCTAAGGAAAATTTTCCATAGGAGGACAAAGGGTTAAATCCACTATGGTGTATGGTGAATATTTCATTATCAAAGGGAAGTTTTAAGTATTCATGCATAACCGAAGGGAAAAAATTCATGGAGTGAAGCCATGGATAGCCTAGCTTCAAACAAAATTGGTTTGACTATGGGATGATGGATAATGAGACATCTAATGTTTTCTCGATCCTATTTGTAAAGGAAGAGTGATCGATCCCATCGTAGGGTGATCAAAACCATTATGTGTCTTGATCCATGCTTTTGGTTTATCATATATATCTTGATAGAGCTCATGAAAAAGTAAGATTTCATCGGTGATCACATTATCTCCACAAACAAGATCTATTAGTATCCCATTAGTGGGCTTGTCATAGATATGGTCGGCTATGTAAATAGGACCATCAAGTGCATGTTTAAGTATATCCTTAGAGGAGAAAGCAATGTCAAGAAGATTCCTCGTTTGGACCTTATGAGGAATGACATCTATCAATCTTACCATGTCATCCACAGGATCATTATCTATAGGATCGTGCTGAATAGAATCATTGTAATCATTATCTATGTCAACATTCATCACATCATTCTTTGTAGTTTTGCTAGATTTGACAACTGAAATACTATGTTTTGGCATGGGGTTGGTAAATATTTGTAAGTTTTTTTTAGGAGGGGCAATGAAATTATTTCCTTAATCACTAACACCTCCAATGGAAAGATGACCAGAATCAATGAGGTTTTGCACAAGATGTTTAAGACACTTGCAATGCTTCGTATCGTGTCCATTTTTTGGTGATAATGGAAATATGATTTTGATCTAAAGCTTAGGGGTAAATGCTTATTAGGATTATGTGTTTTGATGAGAGGCAAGGTAATCATTTTATGTTCTAAGACTTGGTACATTGTGTTATAAAGGGTATCGGGTAAAGGAGTGAATTATCTTTTCAGGTCCCCATAGCTATAGGGTATCGTGGCTTTAAAAACAACTACTTGGTTATTGGAATTTTGAGTTGTTTTTTGAGGGGGGTTAAATTGAAGGAACCCTTTATTATTTTTTCTAAAAGGTTGGGAACTTTTTTGGTTTGTGGACTCAGACTTCTCAGTTCAGTTAGAAGTTGACTTTTTATCTCGACTACTAACCAAATTTTGATAATCATGGAGGGTAGTACACATGTGCATAAAGTATGGGAATTTCATCATGGTAAGCTTGTCTTGAATATTACTTTTCATATTTTCTATGAGCATCTTTTGAAGGTGAGGATCGGGAACCTTGACATCGATTTGGGAATAAAGCAATTGATAGCGTGAGATAAAGTCAATAATATTTTCTTCTTTTTGTTTGCATCTCATCAAATCAGCCAAGGTAATCTTAGGGGTCATATGCACTTGGAAATGGTTAATGGATGTGTCAACAAGTTCATTGAATGAACTAATTGATTTGTTCAGTAAAGAAGAGAGCCATTCCAAGGTAGTATCTTTTAGGGACCTAGGGAAAATCTTAGCCAAGAGTTTATCATCAAGGAAAAAGTCACTACATAAGGTGGTATAAGAATTAACATGGTTAGAAGAATCTCCTTTTCCTCCATATTTCATGAATCTAGGCCCTCTACACCTTGTGGCATCAGTGTTCGCAATATGTCCAAGGATAGTGAACTAATTCTGACATATTATTTAGGTGGGGCATTTTGATTTTTGTTGGTGGTGGAAACTTACTTTTGAAGGGATGAAATGGTTTGGAAGAGTTGATTTATGAGAGGGTCGTTACTTTTGTTATGAGAAAAAAGTGAAAAAAGTGAAAGGATGTATGTGTTTAAAGGACAAGTGAATGGAATTCTTATAGGTGGTAAAGTGGTAGGAGATATGATGCTTGATGTCACATAGGAACTAGGGATAGTAGTGGAAATACCCAAAGAAGGAATCATATTACTAGTTTGTTGCATTTTTGTTGTGACTTGAGGGCTGGTATAGGTAGTTATTGAGGCAATTGTTGTGGGAGGAGGAGTTTGAGTTCCTCCTTGGCTTGTGAGATTTCTTGTTGGTAAAAGACAACTAGTGGTTGGGGGGAGGGGTTTTCCAAATATTTGAACTATGTTTTTCACAAGGTCAACTCCATCTTCACTTTCAAGCATGCGGTGAATGTTATCTATAGTAGGGATGACAGTGGTTGAAATGTTTTCATTTTGCGCTTGATATTGTAGGTTAGCTAGGTCCTCATGAATTTGAATTATGTTTTCTTGTGGGACACCATCATTCCTTATTCAACTTGCATCACACTACTTGAAGGAAAAGAGTTGTTAACGGTATTGTCCATACCTAGTGTACTAGTGTCAATACTATGAGTAAAAGAGCTAGGCAACCCAAGATCCACAATGATTGTGCTATCATAGGATGACACGAGTCTCAAAATTCATCTCACTATAGTATTAGTAATAGGACATAAAATGCTCATACAAGGGCTACTAGATTCAAGGTGAATGTAGATGCAATATAAGCTAAGAAAAATGAAATGCTTATAATAGAAATTCTGGAGACTAAAACAAAAAGGCAATAAAAAAAACAAAAACTTAGAAACAAAGCTTTAAATGCTAGAAAATGTAGTGCAGAATCAACACTAGGATTGATTCACCTAAGGTGGAAAATGAGTCCCAATGAGATTTTTTTTCAAAAATTTTAGTTGAATTTTATGCTTTTTAAGTTTTATAATTTGTATGTCCAGTGAAAATGTAGATTTTGTATGATTTTTAGTGAAATGAGATGCAAAAATGCCAACTATATGATCTTTCACTAATGAAAAATTTGAAAACACTAGAATGCAAATTAACCAATGAAAATCATAATACATGTTAATGCAAGCAAGATCTAGGATTTTTATTTATTTTTTAGACAACAAGAATCAGTCGGGTATCTATCCCCCTATAAACTACAGTGTGCCTAGTAATTTGTTTTCATGTGACCAATGGCACTAGCACGACACACCCTCTAGTACCATGGGTTTGGGGGGAGACTAGACCTCATGAAATCTTTCTTACAATAGGGTTCTTTAGCCAATCGAGCTAGGACCCCAGCCCACAAGAAAGATCTAGGATGATAATGCACTCTAAATTAGAATTTTAATGTTCTAAATGCAAGTTCAGAAAAATGTTTTCTATGTCCTTCTTGATTGGTTTTTGGATCCAAAACCCTGATTTGTAACCTATAGGTCTTCTCCGAGGTTCTCCAAGGCTTAATGACAACTTTTAACACTTCGATTTGACAACTTTTCTCCAATCTTTCCCCTTAGGAATTCTGCAACCTACACCTGCAAATCACACACAAAGGAAGAGGGAAAAATGTTGTTGGGTTAGTGGATAGGGGTTTTCCTTGGTCAAACCCCTTGTTGGTAATTAAAACTTGAAATAGAATGAAATATGAATGGTGAATGATGAATGAACAAAATGTGATGTTGCAACTCACCAAAACCTAGCAATAAGAGGCTACAAACATGTATGAGATGGCTCCAATGGATATAGATCTTCAATCTTGCTGGAAGGTGATAGATCTTGAATGAAATGCTTGCTTGAATCATAAAATACTACACCACAATTGTTGGCTCCAAAACAAACATGATGCATGAAGTATTTGACATAATGATTGATGCTTGAATGCTTCTCTAAAATGCATGATAATATTGTTGAGAAGTTGTAGAGATGATTTAGAATTGTTGTCATTGATTTCAAAACCTTGCTTTAGATGATGTATAGACTTGATACATCTTATTGTATGATATGATGTTGCATTGAGTGGAGATTATCCTTGATCCAGATATAGTAGTATTCCTTTTTGGGACATCTATTGAATTTAGTTGATGTAGTATAATGAAGAATAATTATTTGATGATGGTTGTTGTAATCAAGTATTACTCTAAGTAACCTTGCTAACCAAAACTTCATGTTGCATGTTACAAGTTTTGGTATGTCAGATTGTGCTTCTCCGAGTAATGCTAAAATTAATGATAATAAATATTTTCTCTTGGTTGTGGTGTTCTCATTGGCTCCAAATTACATTTCATGTAATTCAAATGCGCTATCTTTTGGTGATTGTGCTATCTTATGTTTGACCTATTTTTGGTCCTTAGGTAATGTGGTAAGAATATATTTATATGTGACCTATTTTTTGGGTCTCATGCTAGTGTGCAAGGCATTATTGAATATTTCAATCTTTCTCTTCATGTCAACATGTTTTGTGGTGAGCTAAATTCAAATGGTGGTTGGTCAACTTAGAAGACTATCAAGATATTATGTGGTTGACTTAATTTTGTTCTACAGGTATAAATGCATATATAGAGAGAACGCCTATTTGATTGAAGAAATATATGCATGAAAGTAGTATGATGTGTGCGAATATATAGAATAGTGTGAAGGAAGGACTAATATATTTTGGAAAAAAGTTATGAGAAGGTTGTGAAGGAAGGTTTGCAGAATATTCTTAACCAGATCTGTCATGGACAAAAAATATGCTCTTAACTAGAACTAAATTCATGCATATGAATATGCAACTTCATGAGTTAATTTTTATCGGTGAGACTATTTTGTAATCTATTTTTTTGAACTTCGGAACTGAGCTGACTGACATTGAACCATGCAATAGTGAGACACCCTGTAGTGAGAAAATTGGCAATGAGCCTTTGTAAAAATCACCTTAACCAGTGTCACCTTAATTGATGTTTTATAATTGAGAATTAACATTCGTTGTGGTTTTTCCCTTCTTGGGTTTCCTCATAAATTAGGGTGTTTATTGTTCTTCGTGTTGATATGTGCATTCATGTTCTTATCAGTTTGATTATATTCTGATGGTATAAGTTTGCTTCAGATTAAATAAAGAAAATAAAATTATTTTAGGATAGCTGATTCACCACCCCTCTCAGTTATTCAGACTATTCAACAATTGGTATCAAATCCTGGTCCCTTGTAGATAGAGCTTAACCGATAGAGGGAGATCTTGGGAGTTTGAATAGATGGCAGGAAATTATTACTTTGATGAAGAACTGAATTCAATATTGAGTGATATGGAAATAATAGAATCCGATAATGAAGAGTTGAAAGAAAACCTTATGAAAGCAAATGATTGCATCTCAAAGTTGTTGATGGTGAAAATGACACAAACAACATTAAAATAAAATATTTCTATTCCATTTCTCCTGAAAAATAAAGACAACATATAGTAGCCTAACTCCCAAGGTCCTTGTAGTTGGTTCTCAACTATTTGGTGTCACTCAATCAGTCCATGCAAGTGTAATGTTCAAGGGGCCTGTGCTGGTAACAAAGAATACATGCAATGAATTATTCATTGAGCTACTTTAATAAAGAAAGGGGGTTTTAAATAAAAAAAAAAGATAGATGAGAGGGCAAATCAGCAAACATGAATCAAACTCATCTAGTATCCGGACATATATCTTCAACAATGAATGTTTTCCAATAGATCGAGAAAACCAAAGCATGATACAATTCACAGAATAATCCATACCATTGCATGCATCTAAGGTGCTTATTTTAACATCACAATTCGCATATCACAACTATTTCAAAGATTCCGAACATAACACATATTCATTCATTGCCAAGATCATTGATCAACAAACTTCAATAAATTCAATTCAATGATAATCTAATGAGATAATCCTTAAATTCGGCTTCTTCTAATGAATTTCATTAGATAAGAAACAATCATGCTTCAACAAAATCACTGGCATATAGATAGATTATAACTCATCAACCTTATCAAGTAAAACTTAATTCTAACACCATATTGCGTAAACCTGTAATTTTATTAAATTGTAAAAATGAAGTAACAATGTATCTCTGTAAAAACTATGAAAAATCCTATCTCCTAATATCAAGTGGCCAATTCTATTCTCTATCAGCCAACCCTAACAATATGATACCCCAAGGGTATTTATAGATATACAAAATTTGAAGTCCTCTTCTATTTTAAGTCGACCCACCCTTTTAGGGATTACAATTATCTTTGGAAACTCAGTTAAACTGGAAGAAAAGAGAATAGAATAGAAGAAATCCATGCGCTTCAAAACTATTAGTACTGCATGCAACATGCAAAGAAGAAGAAAGCCATGCATGCATGAGATTTATGCATGCAAAGTTTGTTCCATAATGTATTCGTCATAGCTAAAGAAGACTTGTTGTAATATGTCTAATTCTGGCCCATCTACCCAGCTGTCTTCAAACTTAATTCTTTCCAACTCTGTTGCAGCAAACCCTCTCATATCCTTCAGCTTTGTCAACTCAATCTTAGCTGCTCTTATTTCTTCCTTGATGTCCATTAATTGATCTATTAGCAGATATTCACCAAAATCTCCTCTCTACATAAACTCTTTAAATCTTTCAATCCATTTCTCCTTTATTTGGCTTAAAGGTAAGCCTTCTTTTACAATTACATCAACATTTACTACAATAGCAACGATGGCCTCCAAATCCTCAAATTGTTCATTTAGCTCCTTAACAAAATCTTGAACCTCATTTCTATGTTTGTATAGGAAATTTGTTCTAAATCAGAGTATACAAGAAGTATTTTTTAGAAAATCTTTATTATCTTCTTCCAATATCGAGTATTCTAGGAGGGTAGTCTTAGGCAATTTATTGACTTCTTTCAGTTTATGGCTATATCCCTCGTACTCCTCCTCTTGGGCTTCAAAAGTTTTAATATATTGATTCATCTCTTCTATAAGCCCCTCAGTCACTTTGTAAACCTCAAAACTGTCTTCTAGTACCTCATCTATTTCTTGATTCATTTTACTAACCCACCGATCCAACATTTCTGCCTTGCCCCTCACATGTTCCAAATCATCTACTTCCTTCTTTCTCAACAAAAATGGGTCTCAATCACAGCAACCTGTTGTGATCTTGGAGTGGAAACATTCTTAAGGAAAACATGCAATTGACATAACTGAGCCTTAAGCTCATCCTTACTTTGTTTATCCTTCAACATCCTTTACTTGGTTGAAGATGCTACCACATCAATCAAATTCATTTGTTGATCCCTCGTAGGTCTTCCCAAATTCACAGTGCCTAGCTGATAATATATTAATTGCATATCTCCTGCCTCCTTTTCTATCATAGGTATAGCACACCTAGTCACAATTTCTCCTTTGTTAGTCACCCTAGTCAAATGTAGGATCTTGGCCTTCTTTTTAGGCCTTTCTTTGTCAATTTCCTTCATCATATCCTCCTAATTGAGAGGTTGAGAAGGTGTCAATGTTCTCTTTTCAAGGTATAATTTCAACCAAGTTAGAGCACCTAGAGTAATAGTCATCATGGTTGAAGAAGAGGAGGCAAAATCTAAGGGAGGTTGCACATTTATTTGAGGTTGAGAATCAACCCTCTATTTCTGTTGCTTCTCTTGTTCCACACTTATTTGTGCCAACTTTTCAGCTTCCCCCTTATCTCTTTGTTCTTGTACTCTCTATCTTCTTCCTCCTTCTTCAACCTATCTTCTTCTAATCTTTCCTTCTCCAATCTCTCCTTTTCCAATTTTTCTTTGTCCAATTCCCTTTTTCTTTCTCCAATTCCCTTTTTCTTTCTTCCTCTAAAGCTTTAAGCTTTTCTACAGTTTCTATTTCTTCTTGTTGCCTTTTTATTAGTTCTTTGGCCTTTTTCTCCTTTAGTAATCATTTCACTTCCTCTTCCTTTTTGTGAGCTTCTTTAGAAAGCGTTAACTTAGCTAACAAAACTTCTCTCTCCCTTTAGTGTGTTTCCTTTTCTTCCTCAAGGTCATGAATTTTCTATATCAATTCTAATTTATCATTTTCCTCTTTAACCTTGAGCTCATGCTCTTTTTGCCTCTACTACTTCTCTATTTCATCAGCTTTTGATTTAGCTTCAATTTTTTGTTGTTGCAGTATGGCATCAGCTTGTGTCTTGGCATCAATTAACCTTTGTTTCTCTATTGCTACAACTTGATCATCAGTAGCCTTCTTGACTTCTTCAAACAATGCCCACTGATCCTCCTCTGTCATTACCTATTCAATATCCTCCTCTAGAGGCATATTTTCTTGTATTCCTTCCTCTAACAGAGTCACATCCGAATTTATTCCAACATCATGAATTTCAACCTCCACTTCTTTTCCCTTCATAGTTTCAACAATATTATGAAGAGTCTCTTTTTGCACTTCTTCACTTTGTTGTTTTGCAAGTGGGACTTTAGTAGAAGATTCACCCAATGTAGGTGTTGAAACAACCGATCCTATTTGGGCATCTCCTTCTTGTGTCTCTGGTTCATCAACTGCTACTTCAAGCTCTATTTCTTCAATGTCTGGATGAAGGAACTCCAAAGGCTCCTTGGGAAGTGTCTTTCTTTTGATCCTTTTATATCCTTTCCCCTTTTTAGGAGCTGGTCCTTGAGGAGTTTTGGTTCTTAGAACCAACCATTGAACACTCCTATCCAAGACTGCTCACCCTATCTTCTTAATGTCAATGGTTTCCTCACTATCCCAATCAATCAGATCCAAGATTTTAGTCCCAATGTTTAAAGGTTCATACAATGGATCCAATACAACTCCATCATCCACCAATGTGTCAGGAAAGCCATTTTTGATACCAAGCTCTTCCATGAGTGAGGTAGGTAAACTCTCATAATTCTTCTTCCTCAAATCATACTCATCCTGCCGGTCACTCCAGAAATCTTCCAATAAATTGTTATGTTTATCAAACACAAAAGGGAAAAAGGCATTCATTTTACTCTTCAGGTCAAAGTGTTTCTGAGTTGTATATAAACCTAGCTTTAAATGTATCAACTCACTGCACACTACCTTTGCTCCCACCAAATGTTGACTGTTGTATTCACTCAACTTCATGGGGAACTTATGACATCCTATTCTATGTTTCAATCCAAACCGGGCATTAACCCCTAGAGCTTGATATACAAATTCCATTAAAACTATCCTATTCTTGCAACATCTTGGTAGCAAATTTGGATGACCTTCAAATCCATCTAGCCTAAAGTATGTGAACTTGGGGTATTGAATGTACCAACATCCCCATTTAGTAATAAATACCATGGCCTCTTGGCTCAGTATGTACCCTGCATCTCTGTTGAGTTGGTTAATAATCACATATATGAATGCATCATTAACCCTTCTCAATTGAGTCTCAGGAACCTGTAGGGACAACTGTTTATAATGATCCCACACCTTCTTTTGTCCATATAACTCTCCTATTATTCCAACTCTATTCAAACCTGGGAAGATACCTACTCTTGCTGTTGCGTACACAATGTAAGAAGTCATGAAAAAGAATTCGGTTTCCCTAATCCTCGTCAATTGATCATGAATGGCATCTGAAACAATCATCAGCCAATCAAACTATTTCTTTACATTCAAAATAGTCTGAATGAAAGGAAACATCCACTCCTTGAAGTGAAATGCATCCCTCTTCCCAAACACCCTAGACAACATCATGATCAAATCTGATACCTCTTTGTAGAAATCTTCTCTCTTGGGTTGGTCTAAGAGCTTTGTTAGAGATTTCTTTTCCGTCCTCAACCATTTCTTATTCAAGTGAGCCTTGTTAGACACTTTATACTTGCTATATTTTTCCAAAGTTTCAACCTCCTTCAACTATACTAGATTCTTTGGATTCGTGACCCTAAACATAGCTTGAAACATTTGAGGGGTGAGATCAATAATCACATTGTCTTGTGAATCGACACACTGCCTTATGGCTAGATTGTAGGCACTGGCTATTGTCACAATCAATTTTGGACATTGGACAGATAAATTGAATAAGGTGATATAAGCCAAACCAGACTCAACAATTCTTTGTGTTCTCCTTTTCATATCTTCAGCAGATGTTTCTGAATACAGCTCCTCAAAATTGTATGAGCCCACATTTGTGTCGGTGATGTCTGACCAATTTGATTCCACTTTGCTTACTATGACTGCAGGTCCCCTGTGATTATACCTTAAAGTATAAGGTAGATATTCACACTTTATCTTCTTAGGTTTAGCTACTACCTTTGATGTTTTTGCAGGCTGGTTCCTTTGGACATCTTTTCCTAATGTTCTTGACATCCTTAGCTTTCCTACAACAAAACCTCTAGTTAGATCCTTGAATAAACATCTTAAAATATTCCTTAATATCATACCTTTCAGACATACATCGGACACAGAACCAGGCAGAAAACATCCTAAATAGTCTACTTTAAAACACTGTTGGGCTTAAAGTCAGAACTGGAATGGTGATCGGAACCAGGGCTGGAATAAAAATATGGATCTGGTTTCTTTCAGATTTTCTATTCTAATATTCCATTTCGGTTCCAATTCTGATTCCACCTAGGTTATTGTTATTTTAAAATAAAGCTTCTCACTACAAGCGGAGTTGGAGACGGGATGGAAGATGGAATTGACACTAATTATAAAACACATCCAAAAAAATCTAAATCAATTCTGATCCTACTCCCACCTATGTTGACCATGATGTCATAAACAATTTTAATAGTTTAAAGCATTACTTCATGATTAAGGACTAGGGTCATATTAAAACAAAATGAGGCTTAAAACTGATATGAAAAGACCATCCCCATATGACTGCGGGGGCTACTGTACTTTTAGGGCATCATATTTAACATTAAACGTGAACACAGAAATGCATAAAACCCTAATCTAAAACAAACTTGATATAAAAACAACGGCACGAATTTAACCCTTCCTAATTTAACTAGATGAATGCGCAAACAAAACTCTAAGTAAAAAACCAGATTTAACCAACCCTAACTCACTGTAGGAAGCTAAATTTAATCTATCTCACTGTAAAACCCTAATTAATCTACGCATTTAAAAACCAATGCAGCATGACGCGATCACATCAAAACATAAAAATGACCATGCCTTAACTCACTGAAAACTAGAAACAAAAGAAAAAATGAAGTCAAGAACAAAAACAAACAAAGAAAGAAAAACAAATCATGCAAACCCATTGAGAATCACAAACTTGCCCAAAGAAAAATGATCAAATAGAAAGAAGAAAACACGAAAGTAAAATTAAATAAAAACAAGAATAGGAACCCTACCTTGAACGCAAAATAGGAAAACCTTCTAAAGAAAACCACAAGCAATTATCTCCTCTTCTTTCAATCGATTCACTTTAGAAAAATTCCACTGCTGCTCTACTTTGCTCTTTGATTTCTTAACAATAATAATAACCATCCGTTTAATCCCTAATCAAGGTAAAACTCAAAGTTTCTACCTACGCATGGCAATTGTCATTAACACATTAAATGCAGTAAAGCAGAGTCGGAACTGGAGAAGAACTAGCACATCACTATAGTATGACTTCAGTTAAAATTCAGTGACCAAGAAATGGCGGGAGCAGAATCAGAATGAAAATGGATTTGGAAACTTGAGTAATTTCCCAACTTCGTTCCTGGTCCGGGTCCGGTTCTGCCAAAAAAACATAATACAAAACCAAACACAAAAATAAAACAAAAAGACCAAAAATAGGAAAACTAAACATAAGGACTTAGTCTAAAACAAAAGTTCAAAAAGCGGAGGTAGAGACGGAATGGATTTTAATTTTGAAATTTTGAATAAATACCGACTTAACTTCCACTCCAGCTCCGAAAAAGACAAGACAAATATTCGAAAGAAAGACTATTGGGATGGGAATCGAAAAGAGTTTTGAAAGAAGTTTCAAAACCTGATTTAGTTCTGGCTCTGTTTCCAACAGACTAAACCAAAGAAAAAAAAAGTGTTGGAAAAGAAAGACTCCAAATTTTTTTTGAAAATCAACCAAGGATAAAAACAACAAAGGGGGACCCATTTTGACGAAGGCAAAAGATGGGGTGGTTATGCAAGGCATAACAAATGGCAACTTGGCTAAGAAAATATTTTACCCATTTTCAAAATACCCAAAGAAAATTTCAGTCACCCTAAAACTACTTGGTTTATAAAGCATGCTAACTTGAAATAAGATCAAATATATGTACGATAAGTTTGAGCTAGAATCTTAGATGTATGTTCTCATGAGTTATTTATGAATCTAAGTGTGTGCATATATTGTGCATCGTTCTGTGTAGATACTTTCTCTGTTCATGAACAACTATACCTAAGATTCAAGCTACATAAGTTGAGTCCTTTAAATATCGTGTAATAAAATCCTAGGAATTGCTTCATTGCCAGACAGGTGTCCACAGCCTAGATGAAGATACCTCTAGTTCTTTCAAAGCATTGCTCTACTGCCAACCAAGCATCCATACCCCTGATAGAGATACTTGGTTAGCCACTTGATATTGAGTTTTCCTCTTCTTTCTTTCTTTTCTTATATTCATTTTTTTTTCTTCTCATTTTTTTCTTTTTTTTAAAACCTTGCTTGTGGAAAAATTTTATGCACCTTCCTCAATACTCAGACATAATGAATCTGAAACATGGGTTGATAACTACTATGGATTTGATGATAGTCTTGGAATCAGATTTTTCACTTGAATCAAAGGGTAGAGCCATTCCAAAACAAATAGGTACTTACTCATGTAGATGCTTTCCTAATGTGGTGATAGATCTTTGATCACAATTCATGAGATATTCACAATGTATCTTCTATCCTTAATAACTTTTCAAACCCAAACTAGAATGGTCATAAAACATAAGTTTTAGAATGAAATTATTTTCAATGATGATGATGAAAATACCTAAACCAATTTCTCTCCTAGTACAAATAGTATACTTTGAATAACATCCCCCTGACTTGAGATGAACAAAATGAAGATCCCCAATGAAACAAGACAAAACAAAACAAACAAACAAAACAAGGAAAGAAAACAAATAAAATCTAAAACTAAAACTAAAAAAGAAACTTAATTACATATGATACGATATAATACAATTTCTTTAAAACATCATACCTTCTATGCACCAAAATAATGCTTGAGAAATTGACCATTAACTAGTAATGGAATAGGCACTCCTGTTAAGGTACTCAAATGAAAAGAATTCTTGCCTAGTATCTCAGCCACTTGATAAGGACCTAACCAAAGTCTATCAAACTTCTGATGATCTCCTTTCTTCTCTTTGGCCTTATCCCATAATAACACAAGATCTGATATCCTAAAAGCTTTTATCTTGGCTCTCTTGTCAAACCAGTGTTTGACAACAGCCTGATGCTTAGAGAATTGTTGAAAAGCAACATCTCTTTTCTCTTCCATGTTCAGTAAATTAAGTAGTCTAACCTCAATTATATCATCCTTGGTATAAAATTCCTGCATGAACTTAAGAACATGTATCTGTAAATGGATCGGGAAGATTGGATCTTGGCCATAGACTAACTTCAAAGGTGAATTTCCTAGAGCTGCTTTGATTCTAGTTCGATCTTCCCATAAGGAAAATCTCAACTGGGTGTGCCAGTTCCTAGGATTGTTTTCTAACAACTTTATTATAACTTCCAACAAGTTTTTATTCATGGAATCAACCACTCCATTTCCTTGAGGGCAGTAATTGGAATAATACTTCAAAACAATTTTATGTTCATATGCCCATGAAATGAATTCAGCAGAAGAAAAAGTAGGGCTATTATCACATACCAAAGCAAATGGAACTGTAAACCTAGTTGTGATGTTCTCAGTCAAAAACTTGATGACCACCTCTGTGATGCTATTCTTGCAAGGTTGGGCCTCAGTCCAACATGTGCAAAATTCAGTTGCAGTCAAGATGAATTTATGACCTATACAAGAATTAGGATTAATTACACCTACAAAATCAAGTTCCCATTGAGAAAATGGCCTTACCTCATATACTGGCTATAGAGGCATTGGAGGATTTATTTATCTAGGTACAAAAGTTTGGCATACATGACAAGTCCTACAGTGCTAATGTGAATCTCTAAATATATAAGGCCAATAATAGCCTAATCTTAAAATTTGATGAGCCAAAGCATCAATAGACCCATGCCCTATTCCATGCCTTCCATGAAACTCAAAAATAGCATGCTTAGCTTCTTGCTGATCCAAACATCATAGGTAAATTCCTTGAAAATTCTTTCTGTAAATGGATCCCCCTTTGAGCATGTAATGAGCACTCTTCATCCTCAATGCTCTCCTCTGTGTATCATTCATTCCTTCTAGACATTTTTATTGAGGAGGAAGAAAATTAAATCCATATACCAAGGATCCTTTGTGAATGATTGGACAATGTACTATTGGCAAGTAATATTTATGTCCACATCATCCATTGCTTTTGAAAAACCTTGCCCTTGAACGAGTTTCATTGGGTGAATTTCTAAGTCAAACTCCTACAATATTGCCTTCCACTTCCCTCTTCGTTCCTCTAATTCACTTTGCATCAGAAGAGACTTCACAACTGGATCTAGAACTATGGCCATCACTTGACTTCAAATTATGTAATGCTTGAACTTCTCTACTGCTCATACCAATGCAAAGGCTTGCTTCTCTAGTGGTGAATACCTTACTTCTGCATTCTTAAATCGAGAGCTCATAAAAGCAATAGGTCTCTCCTCGCTCTCTTCTATTCTTTGTGTTAAAACTGCTACACATGAATGGTCGAAAGCAAAAGACTAGATATTGAAGGGTTTTAGATAATCTGGGCTTGTCAAAATAGGTGCCTCACATATAGATTGTTTAATCTACATGAAAGCAGACTTAGCCTCTTCACTCCACTCAATTTTTGCATCCTTCTTCATCATTTGATTGAGAGGTTTGACGATCTCCGCAAACCCTATTATAAATTTCCTAACAAAATTGATCATTCCAAAGAAGGACCTCATTTCCTTCTTGCTACCCGGCCTTGTCAATTTCAAGATGGCCTCCACTCGCTCAGGATCTATAGAAATCCATTCCTCTGATATAATGTTTCCCAAGAACTTCCCTTTAGACACTCCAAATACACATTTCTTTGGATTAAGAGACACACCATAAATTATACATTTATTTAGAACCTTTTCTAGATCAGCAACATGGTCTTCTCTATTCCTAGAGAAGATGGTTAAATCATCTACATAAATGATTATACATTTTCCTATCAGATCTTTGAAAGCTACATCCATTGCCCTTTGAAAAGTGGCTCTAGCATTGATGAGACCAAATGGCATCCTTTTGTAAGCAAACGTGCCCCACTTAGTGGTGAAAGTAGTCTTCATCCTATCCTCATGACTAACCAGGACCTGATTGTAGCTAGAATAACCATCCAAGAATGACATCATCTGGGGTCCATTAACTTTTTGTAATACTTCATCAAGAAAAGGTAATGGATAATTGTCTTTCTCAGAGGCCTTGTTTAGATTCTTGAAATCAACACACAATTTGATCTCACCATTCTTCTTGCACACAGGAACTAAATTAGCCACCCAAGTAGAATGTCTAACCAAAAAGATTATTCTAGCAGATAAAAGTTTTTGCACCTCCTTCTGGATCACAGACTCATATAAAGCATTGATCGGGCGTTGCTTCTAGCGAAAAGGCTTGGCATCTGGCTTGAGAGGTATGGTGTGAGTAATCACTAAAGTGTCAATTTTTTTAAATCATCATAACTCCAAGCAATAGCTTCAATGTTCTGCTCCAAGACCTTCATTATCTTGTCCTTAATTTCCTGAGGACAAGTCTTTCCTATAAGAACATTCCTTTCTGGGCATGAGTGATTCAAATTAATAGATTCATACTTCCCTCTATCACTCTCTGTAGGCACCCTTGTGTGAGCCCTTGGGTCGGAGTCAAATATCCTCTCTAAAGCAACCATTCCTTTCAGAATGCTATTACTCTTTAAATCCAATATCCCTTCTGGAATCTCTTTCTCAGGATCCCAATCTCCCCGATCTCTTTCAAATTCATCTATTATTTGTCCTTGAAAAACATCAGAACTTTCCAAAAAGGACAATATGTGTTGGTCATCATCAAATACTTGAAAGTGTCAAACATTATCAAGAATAGCTAGGACTAAAATCAACTCAACTGGAAACTTCTTTAAATCAAAATTTTGCATGGGTTCTAATGTGCTAGTAGCAACAACAAGAGCATCTACAATTTGATTAGCTTCCCTAGGGATCAGACTAATCCCAAAAGCATCAAAATCTTTGATTAGATTCCAAACCCTATTTCTATACATAGCCAATCTTTTGTTACGACATGTATATTGGCTACGTACCTTCTTTACAATCACCTCAAAATCTCCCATAACTATGAGAGCAATAACCTTCTTCTTTTGAGAAAATATAAGACCTTGAGCAAGTGCTTCATACGCAGCCACATTGTTTGTGCAACCGAACTGCAACCTATAAGAAGAAATGTAAGTCTTCCCTTTTGGGTTAGTTAGCTCAATCCCTACTCCACTTCCTACTTTAGATTTGGAACCATCAAATTTATGAGTCCATAATTGATCTTTCTTTGGGAGCTCTTTCTTTTTAGGGATATCAATGGATGACTCACTTGAGATGTGTGGTGGCTCAGTCTTTTGTTATTTATTAGGATTTGACTCCAGACAAAGCTCACTTGAATATTTTTCTATGTTTTTAGCCTGCTCAGAAATCACTTCCTAAATAACCTCTCGGGTTAAATTGCAATCCAACTCATTTCTCATCAATGCCTTGGGTATTGGAAAAGTATCTGGGGTAGGTGTATTGAATAGGAACATGGACACCTCAACTTCTTGTTGGATTTCAGAACATACAACCTGAGTCTATTCTACTAGTGAGGAACCTTCCTATTGAGAAAGACTAGCCCATGTAAGAATGGTAGCATCCTTAACTTTTAAAGAGAACTCATTGATGGGGGTCTAGAGTTTCTCTTGACATATTTGTTGAGGTTGATCTACATGACTTAGAATATCTAAGCATGATTGACATGTTAATTTTGAATGATTGTGATAATGAATCCTACACCAATTATGAAGCAACAAACTACTCAAATCAATCTCTTCTCTTAAAACCAACTTATCTTGTTGTAATTTCCCTATCAGAACCTGCTAGTTGATGCAAATCATTGAGTCACTATGTTCTAGGGGCAATGTATCCCTAGGATTGACTATAGAGAAAGTAAGGACTTCCTCTTGTTTATAAACTCCTATCTCAATCTCAAAATATGCTACTTCATTTGAAGCATCATATTTTATAATCATATGCTTGATTCTAGGTTCACTTTCAATCCTTATCTATGTTGCAATCCCCTTCTAGGGTAGCCACATGTGAGAGAAATCCAAGGACAAATATCCACCTATACTTTTCATTAGCTCCCAACTTAGAAGCATCCCATATGTCTCTAGGATATGAACCACTTGGATATCTATGTAGGTCTAGATCCTTGGATCCAATCCAACCTATTCATGCATGCTCTTTAGTTCACCTACAACATCGACCTTGGTTTTATCTAACTGAATCACTTTATTATTGGTCGGGATAGGACTCAATCCTAACTTCTTACATATTGAAAAGGGCATAAAATTTCTCGATGCTCTAGAGTCCAATAAACAATTGTGCAAATTCTTTCCATAAATCCTTAAACTTAATAGAAAAGGTGGGGTACTGGTCTTACCTTTATAGATGGCTGCGTTTGTCTCCTTGCTAGAGTCACTTTACATTTTCCTTTTAAGCGATCTGCCTCCTCCAAGGCTTTCAATACCACCTCATGTTGAGTTGGGCACCACTTCATGATGTCAAATAATGACAAGGACATCTTTTGTCTCTACAATTTTGCAATAAAGTCAAATTTTGAATCATTCTTAACTTGATATTTAGGAAAAGGAGGTGGATTGCCTCTATTCTGAAGATTAGAAGGTCTCTTTGGTGGTGGTGGATTGTTATCTTTATTTTGGTTTGGTGGAACCATGTTGCTTGGGCATGCAGATGTAGTAAATGGTCCCTTATTCTGATTTCTCAGAAAGTGACGTCCTTTGGACTGAAAAGCTTGAGCATCATATACATCTTCCTTTGGCTCATTATCTCCTTGCATAGGAAATTGGTATTTCTCTTCAATAGTCTCATAAGTCATAGCAGTGCTGACTGGCCCATTATCCTGATTGGAATTTCCTACTGGATGATGGGCATCAGCTTGTGCAATCTTTACAATCTTCTCCATTTCAGGGCAATTAACCTCTAAATGTGTTGTAGTATCATGTAGTCTACACCAATTAGTCATGAAATTGAGGTTAGCTACATTAGCAGTATGTGGTCTCTCCTCTCCTGACTGATAGTTATGGGGAACTTCCCCATTGTTAGGTCTAGTATTCCATTGCCTATTGTTGTTGTTGTTGTTGTTGTTATTGAACCTCTGGTTATATCCTCTTATCTGATTTTGGTAATTTTGATTAGAGGAATTTTGATTCTGAAAGTTTCAGTTGGTGTTCTGGTTCCCATTCTAATTGGAGTAATTTTCCTGATTGTTGTAACCTCCCTGGTTCTAATAACTCTGATTTTGGTTGTGGGGAGTGTTTTTCCTAAGCTATGCCATGTCATTAGACATTTGAGATAGAGTCTTCTTGAGAGTTTCTAGCTCACTAGTCAGTTGGACAATTTGCTCATTTTGTACATTTTGTACTATGGCTGGGGAATAAACATGGGTTGATCCTCTCGCTTGTTGTGGATTTTGAGGTTGTTGGGATGAATCTTGCATGCTATTTCCAAAAAAGGGCATGGTAGGTTGAGCTTGTAACTCAGAAATAGGTCCATATTGGGAGTAAGACATCCCTAGGATAGTGTTGTATAATGGTGGGTTAGGCATCTAATAATTCATGGGAGGAAGAGCTACTCCTAAACCTCCTAATTGCAAACTTATCTATTTTTGTAACTTGATGGCCAGATGATAAAATTTAGACAAAGAGTTAATCTCATCAGGTTGATAAGTCCTTTGCAAGAATAGGCTAATGAAGGGATCAACAGCTCTTCAATATGCCTGTATGGCAATATTCTCAGCTACTAGATAAGGGTCTTGCAACCTATGAAACATTCTTTGGAATCTAGTATTGAACAAAGGCAGTGGCTCATGATGCTCCTTTCTTATTGTGGCAAACTTGTGATACAAGATGGCAGGGTCCACATAAACCCAAAATTGATTAATAAATGCATTTTCTAAATCTTTCCAACCCAGAATAGATCCCCCGGGTAGATTTAAATACTAGTTAATGCCATATCTCCTAAAAAGTAAGGAAACAATCTACATACCATATCCTGATGAGAAACTTGAGCTTGTGTGCAAGCATCTTTGAATGCTTGTATGTGCTCCTCAGCACTTGTTGATTCACCATGTATGTACTTAGGACAAAACTTTTTTGGGTTCTTTGGTAAGTCATAGATTCCTCCTGGAATAGTCCCTAACAGACAAGGGTTATTCACAAAGTAAGCCATGGGTGGGATTGGTTGAGCAGGTGGTGATATAGGCCGAATTAGTGGAGACTTAGGCCTACTTGGTGGTGGTGATGTAGGTGGAACTGGTGGTGGTGTGGGTGGATTTGGGGGAAATCCAGGTGGAGTAAGTGGTGGTGGAAAAGTAGGTATCAATATCCTATGAGCATGGGGTCTAGGTCTGACCGAGGTTTGAAGTTCTTCAAATGGTTCAGGATTAGTAGAGGATCTGAGAATCCTCCCGTATTTCTCTGGTGAGAAAGACACAATGTGAGCCAGCTTGCTCATTTAGGCCATCCTTCTTGCATCAGATCTATTGATGGTAAAAATGACATAAACAACATTAAAAAAAAAAAATTCTATTCTATTTCTCTTGAAAAACAAAGACAACATATAGTAGCCTAACTCCCAAGGTCCTAGTAATTGGTTCTCAACTATCTGGTGTGACTCAATTGGTCCATGCAACTGTAATGTTCAAGGGGCCTATGCTGGTAACAAAGAATACAAGTAATGACTTATTCATTGAGCTACTTTAATAAAGAAAGGGGGTTTTAAATAAAAGAAAAAGATAGACCAGAGGGTAAATCAGCAAACATGAATCAAACTCATCTAGTATCCAAACATAGATCTTCAACAATGAATGTTTTCCAACAGATCAAGAAAACCAAAGCATGATACAATTCACAGAATAATCCATACCATTGCATGCATCTAAGGTGCTTATTTTAACATCACAATTCACATATTACAACTATTTCAAAGATTCCAAATAGAACACATATTCATTCATTGCCAAGATCATAGCTCAACAGACTTCAATAAATTCAATTCAATGATAATCTAATGAGATAATCCTTAAATCCGACTTCTTCTAATGACATTCATCACATAAGAAACAATCATGCTTCAGCACAATCACTGGCATACAAATAGATTATAACTCATCAACCTTATCAAGTAAAACTTAATTCTAACACCATATTGCATAAACCTATAATTTTATTTAACTGTAAAAATGAAGTAACAATGTATCTTTGTACCAACTATGAAAAATCCTATCTCCTAATATCAGGTGGCCAATTCTATTCTCTATTAGAAAACCCTTACAATATGATACCCCAAGGGTATTTATAGATATACAAAATTTGAAGTCCTCTTCTATTTTAAGTCAACCCACCCTTTTAGGGATTACAATTATCTTTGGAAACTCAGTTAAACTGGAAGAAAAGAGAATAGAATAGAAGAAAGCCATGCACTTCAAAATTGTCAGTACTGCATGCAACATGCAAAGAAGAAGAAAGCCATGCATGCATGAGATTTATGCATGCGAAGTTTATTCCATAATGTATTTGTCATAGTTGGAGAAGACTTGTTGTAATATGTCTAATTCTAGCCCATCTACCTAGCTATCTTCAAAATTAATTCTTTCCAACTCTGCTGCAAAAAACCCTCTCATATCCTTCAACTTTTTCAACTCTCTCTTAGCTTCTCTTATTTCTTCCTTGATTTCCATCAATCGATCTATTAGTAGACCTTCACCAACATCTCCTCTCTACAGAACCTCTTTAAATCTTTTAGTCCATTTCTCCTTTATTTGGCTTAAAGGTAAGCCAACTTTTACAAGTACATCAACATTTACTATAATAGCAATGATGGCCTCCAACCTCAAATTATTCATTTATCTCCTTAACAAAATCTTGAACCTCATTTCTATGTTTGTATAGGAAATTTTTTCTAAATCAGAGTATTCAAGAAGTCTTTTCCAGAAAATCTTTATTATCTTCTTCCAATATCAACTGTTCAAGGAGGGTAGTCTTAGGCAATTTATTGACTTCTTTCAGTTTTTGGCTGTATCCCTTGTACTCCTCCTCTTGTGCTTCCAAATTTTTAACATAGTGATTCATCTCTTCTATCAGCCCCTCAGTCACTTTGTAAACCTCAAAAATGTCTTCTAGTACCTCATCTATTTCTTGATTCAATCTACTAACCCATTGATCCAACATTTCTGCCTTGCCCCTCACTTGTTCCAAATCATCTACTTCCTTCTTGCTCAACAAAAATGGGGTCTCAATCACAACAACCTATTGTGATCTTGGGGTGGAAACATTCTTAAGGAAAACATGCAATTGATCTAACTGAGCCTTAAGCTCATCCTTCCTTTGTTTATCATTCAACATCCTTGACTTGGTTGAAGATGCTACTACATCAATCAAATTCATTTGTTGATCCTTCATAGGTCTTCCCAAATTCGCAGTGCCTAGCTAATAATATTTTAATTTCATATCTCTTGCCTCTTTGTCTATCATAGGTATAGCACACTTAGCCACAATTTCTCCTTTGTTAGTCAACCTAGTAGAATGCAGGATCTTGGCCTTCCTTTTAGGCCTTTCTTTTTCAATTTCCTTCATCACATCCTCCCAATTGAGAGGTTGAGAAGGTGTCGGTGTTCTCTTTTGAAGGTATAATTTCAACCAAGTCAGAGCACCTGGAGTAACAATCATCATGGTTGAAGAAGAGGAGGCAGTGGCTAAGGGAGGTTGCACATTTATTTCAGGTTGAGAATCAACCCTCTATTTCTGTTGCTGCTCTTGTTCCACAATTATCTATGCCAGCTTTTTAGCTTGCTCCTTATCTCTTTGTCTTGTACTCTTTTATCTTCTTTCTCCTTCTTTCTCCTTTCTTCTTCTAATCTTTCCTTCCCCAATCTCTCCTTCTCTAATTTTTCTTTCTCCAATTCCCTTCTTCTCTCTTCCTCTAAAGCTTTAAGCTTTTCTACATTTTCTTTTTCTTCTTGTTTCTTTTTGATCAGTTCTTCAGCCTCCCTCTGCTTTAGTAATCATTTTGCTTCCTCTTCCTTTCTATGAGCTTCTCCAAAAAGCTTTAAATTAGCTACCAAAACTTCTCTCTCCCTTCGGTGTCTTCCCTTTTCTTGCTCAAGGTCATGAATTTTTTGTATCAATTCTAATTTATCATTTTCCTCCTTAACCTTGAGCTCATGCTCTTTTTTCCTCTACTGCTTCTCTATTTCATCAACTTTTCATTTAGCTTCAACTTGCTATTGCTGCAGTATGGCATCAACTTGTGTCTTGGCATCAATTAACTTTTATTTCTCTAATTTTGTAGCTTGATCATCACCAGCCTTCTTGACTTCTTCAAACAACGCCCATTGATCCTCCTTTAGAGGCATATTTTCTTGTATTCCTTTCTCTGACAAAGTCTCATCCGAATCTATTCCAAGATCATGAATTTTTACCTCCACTTCTTTTCCCTTCATAGTTTCAACAATATTATGAAGAGTCCCTTTTTGCATTTCTTCACTTTGCTATTTTGCAAGTGGGACTTGAGTAGAAGATTCACCCAATGTAGTTCTTGAAACAACCGATCCTATTTCAGCATCTCCTTCTTATGTCTTTGGTTCATCAACTGTTGCTTCAAGCTCTATTTCTTCAATTTTTAGAGGAAGGAACTCCGAAGGCTCCTTGGGAGGTGTCTTTCTTTTGATCCTTTTATATCCTTTCCCCTTTGTAGGAGCTGGTCCTTGAGGAGTTTTGGTTCCTAGAACCAACCATTGAACGCTCCTATCCAAGACTACTCGCCCTATCTACTTAATAGGAATGGTTTCCTCACTATCCCAATCAATCGGATCTAGTCTTTTAGTCCCAATGTTTAAAGCTTCATATGATGGATCCAATACAACTCCATCATCCACCAATGTGTCAGGAATGTCATTTTTGATACCAAGCTCTACCATGAGTGAGACAGGTAATATCTCATAATTCTTCTTCCTCAAATCATACTCATTCTATCGGTTACTCCAAAAATCTTCCAATAAATTGTTATGTTTATCAAACATAGAAGGTAACAAGGCATTCATTTTACTCTTCGGTTCAAAGTGCTTCCAAGCTATATATAAACCTAGCTTTAAATCTATCAACTCACTACACACTACCTTTGCTCCGACTAGATGTTGATAGCTATATTCATCTAGCTTATGTGGAACTTATGACATCCTATTTTATGTTTCAATCCAAACTGGGCATTAACCCCTAGAGCCTAATATACAAATTCCATTAAAACTATCGTATTATTGCAACATCCTGGCAATAAATGTGGATAACCTTCAAAGCTAGCTAGCCTAAAGTATGTGAACTTGGGGTATTGTATGTACCAACATCCCCATTTAGGAATAAATACCATGGCCTCTTGGCTCAGTCTGCACCCTACATCTTCGTTGAGTTGTTTAATGATCACATATATGAATGCATCATTAACCCTACTGAATTGAGTCTCAGTAACTTGTAGGGATAGCTAGTTATAATGATCCTACACCTTCTTCTGCCCATATAAATCTCTTATTATTCCCACTCTATTCAGACCTGGGAAGATACCTACTCTTGCTGTTGCATACACAATGTAAGAAGTCATGAAAATGCATTTGCTTTCCCTAATCCTAGTCAATTGATCATGAATGGCATCTGAAACAATCATCAGTCAATCAAACTATTGCTTTCCATACAAAATGATCTGAATGAAAGGAAACATCCACTCCTTGAAGTGAAATGCATCCCTCTTCTCAAACACCCTAGACAACATCACGATTAAATCTGATACCTCTTTGTAGAAATCTGCCCACTTGGGTTGGTCTGAGAGCTTGGTTAGAGATTTCTTTTCCGTCCTCAACCATTTCTTGTTGAAGTGAGACTTGTTAGGCACTTTATACTTGCTATATTTTTCCAAAGCTTCACCCTCCTTCAGCTATACAAGATTCTTTGGATCCGAGACCCTAAACATAGCTTGAAACATTTGAGGGCTGAGATCAATAATCACATTGTCTTGTGAATCGACACACTACCTTATGTCTAGATTGTAGGCACTGGTTGCTATCATAATCAATTTTGGACACTAGATAGATAAAGGGAATAAGGTGATATGAGCCAAACCAGACTCAACAATTCTTTCTATTCTCCCTGTCATATCTTCAACAAACGTTTCTGAATACAACTCCTGAAAATTGTATGAGCCCATATTTGTGTCAGTGATGTCTTACCAGTCCAATTCCACTTTGCTTACTATGACTGTAGGAACCCTATGATTATACCTTAAAGTATAAGGTAGATGTTCAGGATTTATCTTCTTGGGTTTAGTTGCTTCCTTTGATGTTCCTATAGGTCGGTTCCTTTGGACAACTTCTCTTGATGTTCTCGACACCCTTTAGCTTTCCTATTAAAAAACCTCTAGTTAGATCCATGAATAAACATCTCAAAATATGCCTTAAAATCATACCTTTCATTAATACATCGAAGGTAGAACCAGACAGAAAACATCCTAAATAGTCTACTTTAAAACACTGTCGGGCTCAGAGTCAGAACTAGAATGGTGATCGCAACCAGGACTGGAATAAAAAAATGGATTTGGTTTCTTTCAAATTTTCTACTCTAATATTCCATTTTGGTTCCATTTCCGATTTTGCCTAGGTTATCATTATTTTAAAAAAAGCCTTCTCACTACAAGCGAAGTCGGAGACAGGATGGAAAATGTAATTGACACTAATTATAAAACACATCCAAAAAATCTAAATCAATTCCAATCCTGCTCCTGCCTATGTTGACCATGACGTCATAAATAATTTTAACAGTTTAAAGCATAACTTCATGATTAAGGACTAGGGTCATATTAAAATGAAATGAGGCTTAAAACTGACATGAAAAGACCATCCCCATATGACCATGGGGGAAACTGTACTTTTAGGGCATCATCTTTAACATTAAACACGAACATAGAAATGCATAAAACCCTAATCTAAAACAAACCCGATATAAAAACTAGGGCACGAATTTAACCCTTCCTAATTTAACCAGATGAATACACAAACAAAACTCTAAGTAAAAAACAAGATTTAACCAACCCTAACTCATTGTAAAAACCTAAATTTAATCTATCTTACTGTAAAACCCTAATTAATATATGCATTTAAAAACCAATGCAACATGACGTGATCATGTCAAAATGTAAAAATGACCATGCCCTAACTGACTAAAAGCTAGAAACAAAAGAAAAAACGAAGTTAAGAACAACAACAAAGAAAGAAAGAAAAACAAATCATGCAAACCCACTTAGAATCACGAACTTGCCCAAAGCAAAATGATCAAACAAAATGAAGAAAACATGAAAGTAAAAAAAAGGAAAAAAAATAATAGGAACCCTACCTTGAACACAAAATAGGCAAAGCTTCTTAAGAAATCCGCAAGCAATTGTCTCCTCTTCTTTTAATCGATTCACTCCAAAAAAATCCACTGTTGCTCGACTTCACTCTTCGATTTCTTAACAATAATAATAACCATCCATTTAATCCCTAATCAAGGTAAAAATTGAAGTTTCTACCTACGCATGACAGTTGTCAGTAACGCATTAAATGTAGTAAAGCAGAGTCAAAACTGGAGAAGAACTAGTACATCACTGCAGTGTGACTTCAGTAAAAAGTCAATGACCAAGAAACGGCAGGAGTGGAATCAGAATGAAAATGGATTTGGAAACTCGAGTAATTTCCCAACTTGGTTCCCATTTCAGGTCTGGTTCCCCCAACAAAACATAAAACAAAACCAAACACAAAAATAAAACAAAAAGATTGAAAACAAGAAAACTAAACATAAGGACTTAGTCTAAAACAAAAGTTCAAAAAGTGGAGGTGGAGACGGAATGGATTTTGATTTTGAAATTTTGAATAAATACCAACTTAACTTCCACTCCAGCTCCATCTCCGACAAAGACAAGACAAAAGGTTAAAAAGAAAGACTGTCGGTATGGGAATCAGAAAGAGTTTTGAAAGAAGTTTCAGAAACCGATTCATTTCCAGCTCCGGTTCCAACAGACTAAACAAAAGAAAAATAGTGTTGGAAAAGAAAGACTCCAAACTTTGTCTAAAAATCAGCCAAGGATAAAAACAATAAAGGGGGACCCATTTTGACCAAGGAAAAATATTGGGTGGTTATGCAAGGCATAACAAAAGCTAAGGGAGAAAATATGGAAATTCAAAGAAAGAAATAAAGAGGTCAGCCAAGAATTAAAGGATTCAAAGGAGAGCATTGTGGATTTGAAGAACCAACTAGATGAATGAAAAAAGATGGAATAAAATTTCAAGAATACCAATAAATCAGAAGAAATTGAGAAATTAGATAAAGAGATACAATGAAGAAGGTCAAAATCCAAAACAAGAGTATGTGAAAGTAGCATGATTTTAGATCAACTTTTGTCCCTACAGAAATGTCACAAGGATAAAGGAGGACCTGGGTTCACAAGTGAAAACTCAAATCAAAACACTAAGGATGAAGACAATGCAGTGGAAGCTAAAGCAAGATCTAGTGTAGCAAGAAATGTTTGGAACTCTAGAAGATCCACAAAAAGACCTCTGGTGAGGCAACCAAATGCTCAAAGGTACTTATCATTCAACGATCACTATTTTCAATTCAAAAATTTGGGACATAAGGTTGTAGAGTGTAGAAGCAAGATGGAACCGGATATTCAATGCTTTAAATGTCACAAGTTTGGTCACAAAGCAATTCAATGCATAAATGAATTATCTAATCCGACAAGAAGGAATGAAATAAAAAATATCTTTCATGGGTACTCCTATTTATGCTATGGTTATGGTCACAAAGCTAATTAGTGTAGACCTAGGGTTCACTCAACAAAGTCAAGATAAATATGTTACAAGTGCATTCAACACGAACATTATGCCAACACAAGCAGATATGTTGCTCTAGAAAAGTCAAAGAACAAAAGAAAGTTTTAGAGTCAAATGAATCTAAGAAGAAGATGGTCATGGTTTGGAGGAAAAATGAATCAAGTGTAGAGACCTCTTTCATGGTACTAGATCTTGATACATTCCCTACCGGTAACTGAGCCAATCTACCTTGGCTCAGGGGGAGTTTTGAAGTGTATATCATGTTGGTTCCCCCTCTCTAAAGGAATATTGATGTGATTTTTAACATCATTAAGTCTGAACCGGTTGATGATATTTGATGAATCTTGATCTAGCTGATTGAAAAGAAAGTACAATTCATGGCATCATCAATTTCTGATTTTGGTAGTGAAATCATTATGAGTAATTAAGATAAAAGGTGAATTTTTCAAAATAATTTCTCACAGTTTGCAAAGGAGAAGAAGAAGTTTTGTTGAGCGATAAAGAAATTGAATAAAAGGGGCTAGCATGATGATGGAATCTGTTAATAGAGGATTGAGTGACAATATTCAACTAAGGCTAAAAGGAGTAGAGTTGGATGAGTTTCAACATCGAAAGATGAGAGAAATGGAACTAGGGTTGAAGACAAATGAATTGTAGAACATAAGTGTTTTGGGCATGGATTTATGGGGAGAATTTCCATGATTTGTAGACAAGGAATCTATCTTTTTCATGTTTAGTCGATTCAAGGATGGCAACATTATTTTGGACAAACCCTATTTAATCATGAAGGAATCCATTGAAGTTATTGCTATTTTGTGTAGTGTTGGTCACCTCCTTGGGAAGAAAATGATGAAATACAAAGATGTGGAGGAACTTAATGGTATCAAAAAAGACCATCGAGCTCTATTGATAAATACCATTTCTGATCCTGTAGTAAGGTATGTTCCTTATGACATCGCTTATAAAATCTATTTCAAAAATCGTGAAGATTCTACTTCGGCTATTGTTGTATATCTTGCACACATGATGGTGAAGGAAAAAAAATAAATTTGATTTGTGTAGCCTAGTAATGGAAAACATATTTGATAATTTCATAATGTCTTTGGTTGAGATCTATCCTTTTCGATTTGGATCTCTACTCATATGTTTAGTTTTTTACTTTCTGAGTTCGTTACTAGCAAAAGAGAATGTTAAGTGGAAGTTTGACATCCCTATTAGAAAGAAATTTTATAGGTATTTGGAATGTATGGAGGATAAATAAATTGCATGCAAAGTCTATTTCTCATCTTTGGAGATGAATTTGTTCTTCAGTGTGATAGTATCTAGTTAGTTTGAGTAGGGTTTCTCCTCCTATAAGAAGGAGTTGGAAGTTTTTATTGGTGGTTCCCCTTTGGAACCTAAAAAGAGGAAAGTTAACACATAACATATCATCACTATATCAAAAGAGAAGGAGAAGGAAGAAGAGTCTCTTCCTGGATCTAAGTCTTTCGATCTAGATGATATTCGATCAATGTTAAATAAAGGTGATACAGATAAGGTTTGTGAAATGTGGTGTGCCTTCCCTCTAGTGGATAGGCTTAGAATTGATGATTCCTTGGTTAATTATTTTCTGAAAAAGGTATTACTATTTTAGATGCTTCTGACTCATTATTGAATAATCTAGTAGAATTTTTTGAAGAAAGGATGTTGCTGGAAGGACCTGAAGGACATAAATTCAAAGCTATGATTGAGAGAAGATGTGTCAAATCCAAATGATAGTTATCCAAACATATTGGTGAGACAAGATAATGTATCAAGGAAATGTTTGATATCTACAAGTATTGTCTTTGATCGCCTACAACTGTCGATAATTTTAGAAGAAAAATTGAAGCTATTGAATCCGAGATGAATAATACTGGAAAGAGTTTTGATTTCTTCAAATACAAAGATGGAAAATAGAGAATCAAAGTTGGTGAGTTGCAAGAAAAGCTATTGTCTTTTAGAGATAGAGGGAAGATATGGTTAGAAATTTTTGGTTGGTCAAAGAAATTGTTGAGGTCTGGTTGCATCATCTCTCTAGGATACTTTCTAACGTTGAAGATTGTGAACGACAGTGTCTTTCTTCGGACTGGTCATCCTCATTTACGTTCTTGACTTTGTTGGATAGCATGTGTACCAAAATGGATTCTATAGTGCTAGCTTGGAAGAGGATTCTTCCAACTATGAGAGAAAGGTACAAGAATATTTTTCATGTGAAAAGTGTTATTTTTGTAGACACATAAAAATGACCTAGACCTGCAAACTCAATTTTTTCCATAATTCTTCTAAACATAATTAAATTACTTGATTATGTCCTTCTACCTAAATTCAACTATTAATTAAATAATTATTAATTATTTAATTAGTTCATGTCTTTTATTCTTCTTGACTATTTAAATAAATAAATCATATTTATTTTATTTAATACGCCACTAATGTCTAATGTCCTCTTTAATTAAATAAATCATTAAATTTATCTAATTAATCCATTATTCCCCCTTGATTATTGAAATAAATAAATTTTATAATGCATCTCTAATACTAATCTCTTCTCATAACTAAATAAATCCCCCACAACTTATTTAATTATTAACCCACTTCTTCCATACTTAAATAATTAAAATTAATTATTTAATTGTCCCATTTAATTCCCCTCCAAATTTAAATAAAAGTCATTTATTTAAATTTCCCTCTTTCCTAGTAAATAATTTTAAATTATTATCTGTCACATAACCCCACCATTTTGAATTAAAGTAATTTTAAATTCAAATTAGTATTTTCCTCCATAAATCAAATAATTTCTAGAATTATTTGATTTTCTTGCTCCCTCTTTTTCTATTCCAAATCTTATCTCCCTGTCACATACATTCTTATCCCTTGATTTAATTTCTTAAATTTAATCTTGCCCACTCATTTTGAATTCACCCTAAGGCTGCCCTAACCCTAATTGTGGGTTGTCATTTTGGCTCTTATCCATTGATTCTAGGGCACTTTTCAATCTTCAATCTTGTCCATTCATCAAAAATTGCATTTTCTATAAAATGGCAATTTTGTCCTCATTTTTGGCATTTCATGCATATTTTGCATCTTGCATCTCTTGACTTCATACTTGTCATTTTTCTAACCTTGGTTTTTGCAGATTGTGGTATTGCATGTATAGCTTAACTTTTACCTACATTTCCATTAAAATCCTTCAACATTTCCTTAGTCTACGCATAGTCGTTGTAGCTCACATGCAATCTTAGGGCACACATCATATTGCAGCAAATAGAGAAGGTGTAATGAATGTCAATCATGGAGGTTGAAGATCTTAGGTCTACTCTTTCCTTGTTTTCAAGTTATACTCCTTTGTGCTCCATTATATTCTCTGGGTTTGATTTTGTTTATGATCTAATAATGATAACTTAAATTTACCCTTAGTTCCATTGGTGAACCCAAAGTTCATTTTTTGCAGTTTCTGTATGGATCTTGTTCGGGTTTTTTGTAGGTATAATTACGGATTTCTGCAATCGCAACCTTTTGAGACATAATCAATCTATCATGACGCATTTTCCTTTAGGAACGATGCATTTTCTCGGAGGAGCTGCATTCTTTAATCCTATCGACACATTTTCTATTTCGAGCCACATTTGCCAGTCCTAATGACGCATCTGATTTTTCTAGGCCACATTCACTCTGTCGCAATGCATTTGTCTAGTAAAAAGTTGCTTTCAAATTTTATTGAATTTACAAATTTTATATTCTTTCTATTTAGTAGATTAGAAATCTTGGGGTTACTAATTTTTTGTTTGCAGCATGTGGCAAGGAGTCTAACCCTTGTTTGTTTGTGCTATTTCACAATCTTAATAAAAAAACACCCTACAAATTTTCATTTACAATTTCGCGAGTTAAAATAAACATGCATGCATATTCATGGGATTAAAAACAACACAATCATGCATTACAATTCATTGGATTAAAATGAACTTGCATTCTTTCATAGCATTGGTTTAAAATGAACAACTATTTGTCTCACACTAAGTTGGATTTTAAAATGAACAAGTGTTTTGTGTGTCTTTTGGTTTAGTGATGCTCTCCTAAAGTACATATGAAATTCTTTTGTGCTTTGTGTGATCTTGAAAAACAAAAACAGGGTGATCCCACAAAGATGGTTTACAATTTCTAAGAGGAACTGATTTTTCCTAAAATCGCATATTTTTAGAAAATATAATGATTTAAGCCTTTAAAAGTTCCATTTTAAGGATTCCAATTGAAGAGGGTTTGATCAAACCACCTTAGATCAAACCCCCTTGGATAGAACCTCACTAGTTTTAAACCATGCCTATAAATGAGTCTCCTTTACAACTATCAAAATGCTGATAAAAAATTACTTTTGATTTACCTTTTGGGGGATCAAATTAGTTCATTTAAAATTTATTTCAAATGATTATGGTAGTCCTCAAAATGACCTATCCCATGAATATAATTTTAATATGTTTTGGTTTTAGTATGTATGTGTTTTTTTAGTTTTATTAAACATAGGTTTTTCACCAAAAATCAAGCTCTATATTTTTCACATGTCAAAATATAGAAAATTATCAAAATATATATTTTTTAAAATATGTTCATGCTAGGTATTGATGTCCTTGATGCATTAAAAAAAAAAAAAATGAATTTTGATACATACATAAAAATTTATGTTGTATACAGTCTGCTTATGTCTGAATTGCAATTGGTTTGACTTCGAAACTCTATTAAGGAAAAATTATTCAATAAAAAAATATGAGACCAAATGAAAGTGCTAGATATCATAGTTACATATCTAAATTCGAAAAAAATAGAATTTTATCCTTCATACAAAAAAAGTTATGTTGTACATGGTGAGCATCACTTTTTAAAAATGTTGTTTTCTAAAAAAAACCAGTTTTTGTGGGAGATGGAAAAAAAAGTGCAATCTTATTCCAAAAAAATTTAAAATAATATTTTTAGAATCTACAAACAAAATGTGATGAGACTCTATTTTGCATCATCTTCAAATTCCTCACGGTTTAGCTACTATAGGTGCCCGAATGTGATGATTTAGTTAGAAAATGATAATTTCAGTGTCCAGTTTGGCCAAAAATTGTAAACCACTATTGTGGGATCACCCAACACTAAAGAGATTGTTACTTTATCACCCCACATTTAATTTTGGGTTTAAAGTGAACAAATCTTGCTAGTTTCATCTAATTATATTGTGTGTTCTCTCTCTTTATTTATGAAAACAAAGATTGACTGAACTATGGATGTACTTACTTGTTATTGTTTACCCTTAGAGGGCTTTCCTGGTGGGAAAAATTAATCACCCTAGGGAATGACACAACTGGTAACACGCTAAAGCCAAGCGACTTCCAGCTAGTATATAAGTGTGGGTACTTGAGGAAAGTTCAAGTATCACGATGACTATTCTGACAAGAAGGGAAGCAATGGTCCCTTGCCGCATGGATGGCCTCCCATGAACAAAATGCATGCATTTAAACCCTTGTTATAGTGTGACCAAAAAACTTTATCTATTCTTTGGTGCAACAACGGTCATTGCCAAGGCATCCACATTCTCATAGTTTTTAGTAGAGATGATCAGCCTACCATAGGAGTTTTATGGGGGTGGAAGCTTGGTTGACCTGAGAAGTGGGTGACCTATAAGGGGAAGCCTATGTGGCCAAGTTTATGAATTCATCCACTAAGAATAAATACAGTTGGAGTAAAATCCATGTGGAATCCAAAAGAATATAGTCCTTCAAACTATAAGGTTTTACATGTCTTCTATGTGTTTGTTTTCACAAATATCCAAGACAATATGTTTGCCAAGTGGTTTTTAGACAAAGTGAATAATTAAACGTCCTTTTTCAGATCTGGAATAACACTTTAAACCTGAAACAAACTTCGTAATCTGCCAAAAACTAGACTCTACAATTCATTTTCTATCTTAGATCACATTTTCTGATTATAGAACCACAATCGCTTTGATAAACCACATTTTCCATTTCAAATGTTGCATCTACCTATTTCGCTATGCATTTGATTTACCTAGCGCCACAATTTCTTTGTTCCACCGCATTAGCCTTCAAAAACGTCATATTTACCAATTTTGTGATGTATTTGCTTCCCTGCAATGCATTTGAAATGACACAATTTCCTATGACTTGAAAGTACATTTGTGTCAAAAATATGAGGCTTAACTTTTTTCAAACTGATTTCAAACATTATTTTCTATAGTTTTTGTCCACAACCAGACAAAGAAATGCTCAAATTCCTTCATCCTTACATTTTAGGTTGCATTTTTAGTTTTCCATAGGTCTATCATTGCACTTCCTTAATTTCATCCTTAGGCTTTACCATCATTCTAGGTTCTCATTTTGCAGATTTTAAGATAGGACTCCTTGCCATCCTTTATCAAACATTTTCCTTCAAGAGTAGTTTATCATTGGACTTGAGGGTGATCCCACAATAATGGTTTACAATTTTTGGCCAAACTGGACACTGAAATTATTATTTTTAGCTAAATCTTCACATTCAGGTACCTATAGCGGTTAAACCATGAGGAATTTAAAGATGATACAAACTAGAGTCTCATCAAATTTTGTTTGTAGATTCTAAAAATATTTTTTTCAAAATTTTTGGAATCAGATTACACTTCTTTTTCCATCTCACACGAAAACCAATTTTTTTCAAAACACAACATTATTGAAAAGTGACGCTCACCCTATACAACATAATTTTTTTTGTAAGAAAGATAAAATTATAATTTTTTTTGAATTTAGATTTGTAACTATGATATCTAGCACTTCCATTTGGTCTCATAGTTTTTTATTGAATATTTTTTCCTTAATCAAGTTTCGAAGTCAAACCAATTGCAATTCAGACATAGGTGGACTGTATACAACATACATTTTTTTGTATGTATCGAAATTCATTTTTTTTTTTTAATGGATCAAGGACATCAATACCCAACACGAACATATTTTTTAAAATTTTATTTTGATAATCTTCTATTTTTTCACACGTGCAAAATGGAGAGCTTGATTTTTTGATGAAAAACCTATGTTTAATAAAACTAAAAAAACACATACATAATAAAACCAAAACATATTAAAATTTTATTTGTTGGATAGATCGTTATGAGGACTACCATCTTCTAGTTGGGTTTGTGAAGTCTTATCCATTTTCATCCTCAACCCGAGCTTCGAAGGGTAGAAATCTGCTAGAATTTGGTGGAAGAGGAGGAGAAGGACAAAAAAGTGGGGTTTGAGCGAACCTCCCTTCGAATGAACCCCCCTTCACTCGAAAGGGTGAAGGGGGGTTCATTCAAAGGGGGTTTCACTCGAACCCCCCCCCTTTTTTTGAATTTTCCATTTATTTCTATTGAGAAACGTGGCATCATAGGGTTCAAGCGAACCCACCATGCAAAAGGGGGTTCACTCGAACTAGGGTTTCGACCAAACCCCTCTTTTGGGTTCGTGCGAACCCCCTAGTTTGAACGAAACCTTTAAAACATGAAATTTTGAATGTGTGCACATTTTTACAAATTTCCTTCCTCATGAAAATTGTACACCACTATTATGGGTTTACCCTTGATCAAACCATTTCCTTTAGTCATTGTATTTTTGTGAGCCATTTCCAACTCAATAGCCTAGTGTGGAAATCTCACTTTGTCCTCTTTGTCATTTAGTCCTTTTAACAAGTCCCTTGAAATTCCAAAATTGAGACAATGCCTAAAATTTGTATGGTTGATTGTGCCTCTCCTTAAGTTCACCAATATTGGGTGCATCCTAGAATCCTTTGCATTTCCATACCTTTAGTCTCAGTTTCATTTACCATTCACCATAATTTTATAGTATTCCTGATTCCAAAAACCCAAAAAACATAGTGTCATATCATTCACATTTGGTCACCTTCATACCCCCCCTCCACAGTTGAGAAATTTTTTTATGGTTGAAACAAGACTACAAATAAAAAGAAGACTCATGGATTCCTTTGGTCAAGAAACCAACCTTTACAATTTCTCCAATGAAATGAGTGCAAATACCAAAAATTTCCCTAATGACATGAATGTAAATACCAACATGGGAAATTCTTTCATAAGTCCATTCAGAGAGATGACCATTCCATCCTCTTCATGCAATCCTTTTGAACAATTCCTCTTGAGAGGCCAAAATGGACAAGTATTTGAGGAAGATATGTAAGCTGTTGCACAAAATCTTGAAGTGGCCTCCTTTGTGGAAGACTTAGTCTTAAATGATTTAGCCAGATACCAAGTTATGCTCCTTCACCAAGGGGCTATATTACCAAAAGGATTTTACATTGACACCATAAGAGCAGTCTCTCTTGACCATACCACCCAAATAAGTCAATTAGAAAAAACACCTTCACATAATACAAATAAGGCCTCCATGGGAGCTATAACATAAAATGCTTCACATACTATCAATGCTATTGGTGATCACACTACTCACACAACAACCAACACATTGAATTTGGTTAATACAACATCTATTGGGGGCACATCAACCCTAACAAGCACCACATCATATTCAATCCCTCAACAAATGTCCACAGTTTCCTCACAAACTGTTGGATCAAAATTTGGGACTTCCTCTAATACAATGGGAGTCAACACATCAAACCTCTTTGGAGCTTCATCTAGCTCTATGGGGACATCAGAAAACCTTTTATTGGGTTCCTCTAATACGAAGGAAACAAACTCATCAAACCCCTTTGGGAAGAATAAATGAAGAGTCGTCATTCAAGGACCTCAATCGAATGTCCCAAATTTATCATAAATCAACACCAACATTCCCTTGAGACAAAATATCAACATTCCACAAGGCCATACCTATCTATTCAGGCAAGGAAATCAAGGCACCTAACATATGACTCCATTTGGTCATCAACATACTCAAGGACAACAAGGTCCTCAAATTCAATCCAACATGGCTGGAACCCACATCCCCACTTATGCATCTCAAGTCCATACACATCAACAAATCCCTAATCAAAACATTCATTTCCAACAAACACCAAATAAAAACACCCAATTTTCTCATCAACAACACATTGCAAATAAACACATCTCATCACAACAAGTGGGAACTCAAACCATACCTATCACCAACATGTGTGATGCTACAAACAACCCAATTGTGGAGGCACTCACAATCAAACTTGCTACTCTACAAAAATAGGTGGAGACCTTTCAAATGTCCAATAAAAATCCATACATGTCATATGATTTATGTCCATACCCATTTGACACAACCTTGTGCATGCCACCATTTCCTCCAGGATATGTGGTGTCACATTTCCGTAAATATAAAGGCAAGACAAATCCCATTGAACACATCCGATAATTCACTACCAATTGCATGGACATTGCTTATGAACACACTTATTTAATGAGACTCTTCTCAATGAGTCTCGTAGGCACTGGAGCGGTTCGCACAATTACCTAAAGGAATTAAATCATGGGATGAATTGGCCAACAAGATTGTTGAAAACTATGCCTATAACATTCATATAGACATTGACACTACCTCCTTATGCAAAATCACTCAAGAGGATGTAGGTGAGATATTTATCCCATTCTTCCAAAGATGAAGAACCATAGCAAGCCGATGTCCTGTGGAGATACCTGAAAAGGAAAAATTCACAATGTTTGTTCAAAATCTCATTGACCCACTAAGATATGGCTTACAAGTCCATTATTGCACCACCTTTACTGACCTTTTTGAAAAAGGTATTCAACTTGAAAAATCCTTACTTTCCAAAGGTGAAATTAAGTATGGTGGAAAACCATCAACACTACCACAAACACCAACCCAAGTGCTTCCAATGAAAAAAACAAATATTGGGTTAAAAATAAACACATCACCAATGATGGCATGGTCGATGCAAAAATAGTCAACACAATAGGTCTTATGCTCACAATTGAAGGAGTTCAAAGTCAAAATGTACTATGACTACACCAACACCAACTGCTAATTCCATTCAAAACAATCCTACTCAATTGAACCAAAGGCAACCTCGTCAAACAAGGTAATTTCATAAATGCACATACACCCCCTTGGGTTAACCCATCAAAGTTGTCCTAAAGAAACTTATCCAAAATGGTGTCATAACTTTGGAGGACCCTAAACCATATGATCCTATTCAATTTAAGCCATGATGGTGGGATGATAATGTACTATGTGACTACCACCGTTTCAAAGGGCATAAAAATTACTCTTGTCGCCAACTAAGAAACCTTGTCCAAGAGCTTATTTAAAACTGCACCATTGAGCTTCATGGTCAGCCATTTGTTTCTAATTCAAATCATACAATTCATAGGAACCCACTACAGGACCATGGTTCACATAAACCCTCACCATCCAACACAAAGAATAATAACAATCAAGCTAGTTATGCCCATGTTGCCTTTAATTATTCTAGTGGTACTATCATTAATAACCTCTGAGCTGTTGATGAAGACAAATGTGTGAATACCATTACTATTAAGAAGACCCTAGAATGCAATGTCACTACATGCAAACACAAGGTCACCATCCCAAGCCCTTATGCTCATCAACCCAATATTTCCATACTTGGCCCACCTATCAAGCATCCAAAGCCCAATCCAAAGTTTAACCTTATCGAGCAATTAAATAAAATGACTGCCCAAATTTCAATCCTTGAATTACTCTGCATTTCACCACCTTATAAGGCTATATTGGATAAACTATTGCAAGAGTCCTCCATCCCAAATGATATTGATGTCAACCATTTTCAAAATATGGTCATATATTTGACTTCAACTCATCACATTACCTTTTCAGACTTTGACTATTCCTCACCCAAGCCATCTAATAGCATGCCTCGCACATTGAGGTTTTCATCCATAAGAATAAGGTTAGATGAATCCTAGTAGATGGAAAAGCAGGATTGAACATCTACTCTCTCAAATTGGTTAAGGCCCTTGGATTCTCTGATGCTTGTGTGGATGCTACCAAGAGTATTGTGATAAAAGCATATGATGATGAAGAGTGCTCTTCCAAAGACATCATCACACTTCCAATTCGTGTAAGATCGGTTATCATAGACACCACATGTCAGGTCCTAGATTGATATCTACCTTACAATTTCTTACTTGGTCACCCATGGATTCATGCCTTAAAGGAAATTCCCTCCACCTACTACAAATGTCTAAAGTTCCCCTTCGATGGCACCAAAATTACTATATCGGGAGATCCTGATCCTTTTCAATATTGTACCAACTTGAGAGCTACTTCTGAGCTCCAAATTCCTATCAACTAAGAGGCTTCAACATCCACTTCATCTAAATACATCGACCCATCCACACTCACCAAGCCATCCATATCCACTCCATCGACTTCTACCACACCATCCTCATTGACCTCCATAACAAGTATTGAATCTAAGATCCAGGACATTGGCTATGGAGAATTCAAATTGAATATGAATTACTGTATCACAACAATACCCAAGGCATCTAAATTCTATGGTCAACCTTGTTGCATAGTAGAGCCTAAGAATAATTTCAAGGTTCCTTCGAAGATGGTATTCACACTATGGGGAGACATGAATGATGAGGAAATTTTAGAATTATCTACTTGGATCTACAAGGACCCAAAGGAATTACTCCCATTACCAGTACATATCTATGGAAAAGGCTACAATATATGTAAAGCTCATGGTTTTGATGGAACTAGTGGACTTGGACCAAACAACAATGAAAGGAGAGAGCCTATTATTCCATATACAAGACCAAAGTATTTAGGGCTAGGTTTTGAGCAACTCAAAAATAACGATCAACATACCTATGTACTTTCAACTAAGGACGTAACAACTCCTAAAAGTGTCGAGACAAGTGAAGAATCCCATAACAAAACCAACTCTCATGAATGGAAATGGGGATCTGATAGAACCCTGAGTGACTATGATACTAATGAACTATTCCTTGAACCCAACCAACCCCCTTTTGAGGAAATATTTAGAAAAATGTACAACATTGATCCTATAGATCACCATTCTAAACATAAAGAATGGGTAAGCATTCCTTGGGACCCAAATGAATAGAAACCATCACCGACAACATCTAAATTGTCCTACCCCATTCCCAAGCCCACCCATGAGCCTGACATGCCTGAGCCTACTATCCATGCCTCTAAAATACCATTTGTCCCATATTATGACCACAAACATAACTCATCTGACTCCAACAATGGTCCCTAGATCAAATCTGATTGGGAAAGTGAGGATGATAATTCTGCATTCACATTTGACACTTCTATTTACATTCTTTTCATTTCCTCCCCATCCTTTAACACACACTAATGATGGGATTTCCCTTGTCTACTCACAACTCATTGAATGGGACCAACAAGACCTACCCATATGGATATCTTTCAAAATGACAAAGCCATTGTAGAATTCATGGAACTCCGTAAGGGCATACTAAGTTGTGATCACAAGGTAGGATTTTATATTGATCTAGATTATGTAGCATACTTCAAGGAGACTGTGCAATCCTCTAGTCACAAAAATATATATATATATATATATATAAAAGATATGTCTTTAGGTGAAAACCACAAAGCATCTTCTGACAATACAATAGTAAAAATAAAGGATGTATCTGACAATGAAAGCCTCTCTGAGGCACCTAAGGATGAAGGATTGAACTTTCTTCCTGTGACACAATAAAAATTGACAATGCTTATTGAAGACACCATAGAAGTTAACATAGCTACACCAGAAAATCCCAAAATAGTTCTCTTTGCCACATCATTGACGAAAGAAGAAAAACCTAAATTCCAACAATTCTTCTCAAAAAGAGAAATTAACTTCACATGGTCATATGCCAACATGCCAGGTCTAGATCCAAAGTTAGTATTGCACCATTTTCCTCTAATTCTAGGTATCAAACTAGTCAAACAAAAATTACAAAAGATGCATCCACATATTGAACTACTTGTGAAGGTTGAACTGAAGAAGTTATTGGATGTCAGATTCATAAGATCAATAGACTATGCTAACTGGATTTCCAACCTTGTCCTTGTCACCAACCCAAATGGATAGATCCTAATTTTTATAGACTTTAGAGATTCAAACAAGGCCTGTCCAAAAGATGATTTCCCATTGTCGAACGTAAACATCATTTTTGATCTTACTACGGTATACGAGATTTTGTCCCTCATGGATGGCCTCTTGGGCTACAATCAAATATGCATTGCCCCCGAGGATCAACACAAAACAACATTCACTTGCGCATGGAGAACATACTATTGGAACGTCATGCCTTTCAGCCTAAAGAATGTAGGTGCCACATACTAGTGACGCATGACAACAATATTCCATGATCTCATGCATAACTTAATGGAATATTATGTGGATGAACTTTTGGAAAAATATTTGACACAAAAGGATAATCTCAGGGTCTTAGATAAAATCTATATAAGGCTAGAAGAATATAAGTTTTGTCTAAACCCAAAGAAGTGTATTTTTGGGGTTACTTCAGGAAAACTATTGGGCTACATAGTTTCACAAAGAGGCATATAATTTGATCCTGCAAAAGTAAAATAAATATTAAACATGCCTCCACCAAAAGTAATTAGTGAGCTAACGACACTATAGGGAAAATTACAATCTATTTGACACTTCATTGCACAACTACCAGATAAATGTTAGCCATTTAAATACCTATTGTAGAAGAGTGTCCCCTTTGTGTGGACAGATAAATGTCAAGCGACCTTCCAAAAAATAAAATAATATTTATTGGCACCACTGGTCCTAATGCTTCCAATTGAAGGAAAAAATTTGATCCTATATGTCTCTGCAACCACCAGCGCATTGGGGGCATTATTGGCACAAAATGACTATGAAGAAAAAGAAAGAGTCATATACTACATCAGTCACACACTTATTGGATATGAACTCAATTAAAAATCCATGGAGCGTTCCTATCTTGCAATTATCTTTGTGGCCCATAAAATAAGACATTACATGTTGAATAACCAAACATAGTTCGTATAAAAGATTGATTCGTTGAAGTATCTTCTAAGTCGAGCAACATTGATAGGTCAGTTAGGAAAATGGGTCATGATTTTGAGAGAATATGACATACAATATGTTGAAAAAAAGGAAATAAAAGGATAGGTAATAGCCAATCATCTTACAGATGCAACTATCTAAGGAACTTATCCATAGATAGCTGGTTTTCCTAATTAGTCTATCTTTCATGTGAAACCTTCATCACCTTGGAAACTATATTCTGATGGGTCTCATACTAGTCATGGCTCAGGAGTTGGTTTCTTGTTCATCACACTACAAGGGGACTCCATTTCTAAGGCATTCCAGATCACCCTCCCTTGTACTACTAACATTGAAGAATATGAGGCACTTATCACAGGACTAAAAATGACAATAAAATGGAAAATTCAGACACTGCTAGTTTTCGGTGATTCTCAGTTGGCTATCAACCAAGTGAGTGATGATTATGAGACAAAGGATAAAAATTTGGTGCCCTACAAGAGAATGGTAGATAAATTCCTAACCTATTTTAGCTTGATCAATTTTGAACAAATCCCTAGGGCACAAAACAAGGCAAAAAACACAATGGAAACTATTGGATCTCTCTTGGACATCCCCAAAATGTATCACAATTTGAGTTCTTAGTGGAACAATGGTTGGTTCCTACATATGATGTTCTAGAGTTAGAAATGGTTTGTGAGCTTGTTGGTCCCAATTCACCTTAGTATCAAGACATCTATGATTATCTAAAGACCCAAACCCTCCCACCCAACCTATCCAATAATAAGCACAAATCCTTCATTCAAAAAGCCATCTGATACACCATCGTCAGTGACAACCTATACCTCCATAGCTTTGAAAAAACCCTTCTTCGATGTCTTGACACTAATGAAGCCTGCACAAATTTACATGAGGTACATGAGGGTATATGCATATCTCATTCGAGTGGCCTCACCTTAGCTAGGAAAGTTACGGGTATGTGCAAGATCATGATGGGGAAAAAAGTGGATATATCTAAGTGATATGATGGCCCATGTGGCTGATGACTTTTTTTTACCCAAAATTGATTAAATGAAAAAGGTTTTTAAAAGAGATTCTCAACTTTCCACCAATATAAATTATGCTTTACTTTGAATTTAATAAATAATTATTATTCATTTTCTATTTGAATTATGACTAAAGTCCCAATTGATAGGTTGATTGAAAAACATCTATAACTTTCAAATGGTATCACATTTTTTGAATTTGAAACATGCTTCACATTCTATAGGATTAAAAAATAATAATTGAATTTCATGAAGTTTTAACCAAGTTAAGATGGTTAGACATACGAGTTTTAATATTTTAAAATTTTTAATAAAAAGTCATATTTGATTATTTACTTGGAAAAAAATTATAAAAAAATATGCATCACATTAGGACATGAGTCCCATACTTATATCTAAAATATTATAAAAAAATATTATCATTTTATTGTGGTTAGGGTGGTCAGACAGACACCTACTTCTTATTTTTTCCCTAAAATTTAAGTACTACTGCATTGAAATTTCAAATTTTCACCAAATAGATTTAAAAAGTAAAAATAAACCTAGTAGTTTAGAAACTACATTCAATTTGCTATAGATTCTATTCTTACATATTTTTGAAATAATATAGATAACTTATTCAAATTTTTATGTCAAGTTTCCTAGCTCTGATTTTCTGAATTTTATTGCCACTTAAAGGCTTATTTTTTCCATGATGATCTTGCACATACCCTTACCAGACTTGGGTATTACTGGCCGACAATAGAAAAAGATGCTCTTTAGTTTGTCTAAACATGTTAGAAATGTTAGGTGCAGAGCGATCTAATCCATGCACCTACATAGGAACTGAGATTGATCACTTCTCCTTGGCCCTTCACACAATGGGGACTTGACCTCATGGAAAAAATCCATCCATCCTCCTCCAATGGTCATAAACTCATCATCACCGCCACTAAGTACTTCACTAAGTGGATCAAAGTCATCCCCCTAACTTACAGCACTGGTAAACAAATTTCTAAGTTTATCCTTAATTACATCATATGCTAGTATAGTGTTCCATAGTCCATCATCACAAACAATGGTTGTTTGTTCAAAAATCAAGACGTTTGTGAGCTTTGTGAATGCTTCCACATCCAACACCATTTCTCCATAGCATACTGTCTGTAAGGAAACATGTCAAGTTGAGGTGTCCAATAAAAAAATTCTTTGAACCCTTAAGAAGACCATCAATGACGCTAGCTAAGATTGGCATCTACAACTCAATCCTACCTTGTGGGCCTACCATACTAGCATTTGCACACCCATTAGAGCCACCCCATTTTCCTTGGTCTACGGATCTGAAGTTGTATTTCCCATCGAGGTCAAAATTTCTTCTCTTCGAGTCTCCTTGAAGGGAATGATCAATGATGACGAGTACAAACAATCTCGCCTACATGAACTAGAAATGTTGCAAGAAAGAAGGAAAAATTCCTTGAACCACTTGCAGGTATATCAAAATCATCTCTGCAAGAGCTATAATAAAAGATTGATGGTCAAAAATTTTGAAACTGGTGACTTGGTCCTCATGTAGAATCCAAGAAATCAGGTTGATTGAGAGAAACCTGGAAACTCTGAGCCAAAATGGCTAGGTCCTTATATCATTACTACCACATTCTATTCTGGTGCTTATCAGTTAGCCACACCTGATGGAGAACAATTAACAGAGCCCATCAACTACTTGCATCTACACAAGTTCTATACCTAGTATCAGAGAGCTTAGATGAAACCTTAAAAATACAAAAGAAATGAAAAATCAAGAAAAAATCGTCACCTTGATGAATATCTAGCAAACAGGCGTCTTGGTGACACCAAAAAAATGAAATAAAATGACAAAAATAGTAAAGAGAAATAAATTCATCCAACAGTTAAAACTTGGTAAATAGGCACTTTGGATAAGTACCATGGTGAAAACCTAGAAAATAGGCACCATGTGTAGTCAATCTTTGTTTCACCATCTACTATCATTCCATCTTCCTTCACTCCAAAATGCATAACCATGACATCTTGACACATTCATAACATTTATCATAAATCTTGTCATTTCCATTCATGCCTAGCATTGGTTGACATCATACCTTGCATACCCCTTGCCTTTTGTTCTACGTATGCCCCTTTCCATTTCATTTTTCTTAGATAATCCTCGACTTGCTTGGGGGAAAGACCTTTATCATTTCACTATAGTGGGTATCACACATGGTCTTGAAAATCGTAAAAGGTCTTGAAAAAGGTCTTAAAAATATAGAAAGTCCTAAAAAAATCCATACAAATCAGAAAAATCCTTGAAAAAAGACATAAAAAACTGGAAAATGTCTTGAAGAAAGCACAAAAACATTCAGAAAATGTCAAAAATATCAAAATCAAATTCAAAAGTTTATCTCATCATTCAACTCAGTTATGTCAGTCAATATTTTTCATAGTCTTAACTACATTGTCTTTGCACATTTTCTACGTAGGCAAGGTTCATCTTGGAACCCCTGAGACATTAGGTCCATCCTTCTAGGTTTGTCAAAATAAAAATCATGACTCAATATTATGTCCTTTAGACAAATTAATTGGTGGTGTCGAACTACGAGGTCTATGAGTGCATGACGTAGGCAAGGCCATCAATCGATGAGCCCCTGAGGCCACACTAGGTCAGTACATTAGGGTTCATGACACTGCACTTTCACACACATTGAATATCTTCAAGTCAATCAAATCATTCATCAATCCTAAATAGGAAATTTGTTAGCAAACTTTAAACAATCTTTTCAATCCACATCTCAACCAAACTTACATGTCAGTGCTAGCGTGTGGTCAAATTTTTCATCTTATCAAACTCTATCAAGAAAAATCAACTTGTCAAAATCTTTGTTCTTCTTCAGATGTGTCCTTTTGTGGAATAGATCGTGTCATCTATTCATAATTTTGGATGTTTCCTTCCTAAGAATCATCATCATCATCTAGAATTTTTATGGATTCTCCTGACTCCATGAATCAATCCTCTTGACATCAACATCATTCAGGATGTGTCCTTCCTAAATCTGACATCACTTCATTTGGCAACCTAGACCTCATCAACCTTGGCATTTCAACACTAAAACAGTTGGAAAACAGCTGGAAAAAACTTTGCAAAAACTACCTGTCTTTTTGAATGATACTCCTAATATTATCTCCTTATGTTAGAGGAGCCGCGACATATCATGATGATCATCCTTATCCTTTTGATCATCCTACTACTAGTTCCTTAAGGATGTCCCGACTTCAGAATTTAGAGGAGCAACAACGTAGTATGATGATTTTCTTGTCTTTGATTGACTGTCATGTGGTTAGTTTCTTGAGGATGTCCTAACATTAGGATTTAGAGAAGCAATGACGTCTCATGACTTATCTTTTTTTTTATGGTTGGTTATGAAAAAATGACTAGGGGCAATTGCATTCCTCATATGAGTCACGATCATCCTTGTCTTTGACTTCTTGTCCTAAGTGACGATTTGACCTTGCACACTATTGATCTATTTAATATCATAGTGTTTGTTGTCCATTACGAAAATCTTCCCAATGATGATTAAGAGTAACAACTATTAAATTACTATGGAAAATGTTGAACGATTCTTGTTTTCCCCACACTAACATCCACCTTCATCTGGAAATCTTCTCTTCTCTTGTCCTCTAATGATATCCTGTGACATAAAAAAACATAGTTTCATACATGATAATATAGATATTGCATTAGCACATTTCACATTCGCAAGAGTTCATTTCCATCATAGCATTCGCATTCGGGTGATCCCACAATACCGGTTTACAATTTTTTGGGCAAACTAGACACTGAACTGATTTTTTTAAACTAAATCTTCACTTTCGGGCTCCTATAGCGACTAAACCGTGAGGAATTTGAAGATGATGCAAATTAGTGATTTTTGAAGTTTTTTCTATAGATTCTTAATATATTTTTTTCAATTTTTTTGGAATAAGATTGCACTTCTTTTTCCATCTCCTTCAAAAAATAGCTTTTGAAAAAAAACAACATTTTTAAAGAGTGACGCTCACCGTATACAACATAATTTTTTTGTATGAAGGATAAAATTCTTTTTTTTTTTTAATTTAGATTTGTAACTATAATATCTATCACTTGCATTTGGTTTCATAGTGTTTTATTAATTTTTTTTCCTTAATCAAGTTTTGAAGTCAAACCAATTAAAATTGAAACATAAGCGGACTGTATACAACATAACTTTTTTTGTATGTATCAAAATTTAATTATTATTTTTTTAATGGATCAAGGACATCAATACCCAACCTGAACATACTTTTAATTTTTTTTTTTGATAATATGATATATCTCCACATGTGTAGAACAAAGAGCTTTATTTTTGGTGAAAAACCTATGTTTAATAAAACTAAAAAACCACATACATAATAAAACCAAAACATATTAAAATTATATTCATTGGATAGATCATTCTAAGGAGTACCATGATCATTTCAAATAAATTTTAAATGAATTCATTTGATCCCACAAAAGTTAAATCAAAAGTGATCTTTTATCAACATTTTGATAGCTATAAAGGAGACTCTGTTGTAGGTATGGTTTAAAACTAGTGGGATTCTATCCAATGGGGTTTGATATAAGGTGGTTTGATCAAACCCTCTTCCAATGAAATCTTTAAAATGGAACTTTTTAAGGCTTAAATCATTATATTTTCTAAAAATATCTGATTTCAGCAAAAATCAGAATCTCCCAAAAATTGTAAACCAACTTTGTGGGATCACCCATTCACATTGCATCTACATGACATATAATTTTATCATTTAAATTCATCCATCTCGCATACATAAAATTGTCACTTGCATTAGCATAGCATATAAAAATGATAACCATTATTATCATTAATGCATAAATATAGGATTATCATCATATTAACATTATACAATGCATAATTCATACATACATAAACATATCCATAACAGCATCCATAATCATAGAGCACAATATCCATTAGTCACATCATACATCTCACAATACATTAATGCATCAATCTCATCATATAGAATACCATTATCATCAACATATAAAATGAGACCATCATGGCATACAATCATAAAGTAACCATGATAAAGGCATCACATCACATCACAAAAAGCATAAAAACATCATAATGCATACGATAATAAAACAAAGCATGAATGGCGAAAATGAATCAAGACCATCAGATGTAGAGGAAGTTTCAGGATGTTGCACGCTTTTCAAAATCTACTTTTCTCGGGGGCCCTTCTGGCCATTCTCAGTTTTCCTGCCCAACACGTTCTGTCACTTCTGGGCCTACTTTGGATTCTCGGGGTCCTCTATCTGAAGTTTTTGCAAACCCTAGGGCTTCTGTTTCAAGAAATGACAGGTTTTTGCCTTGTGTGTATGGTGCTAGTTTGGTTGAGCCACGTTCTAGGGTTTCAAAAGAGTTTTCTCGGCCACCTTTGCCTGTTGCTTCCTCTTAGATTAGCTTTGGTGGTTATGTTAAGGCTTCTAGTTATTTTGTGAAAGGGAAACCTAGTTCTATATACAAAAATGGTCAGTGGGTGCTGGATGTTAGTTATGGGAAGTGGAGCTCTCCTTCTTGTCGGGAGCGGTCATGTGTGAGGGATCTTCAACCTCCTTTTGATATATGTAGGTCTTCTTCTCCTACTCTTTCCTCATGTTCATGGGCCGATGTTGGGGCTTATCATTCTTTCTCTTCCTCCCTCACTTCTCATTCTTCTCATGCCCCTCTTACTTACCCAAACTCCATCCCTGTGCAAAAATTTACTTCCTTCGCTTTGAACCCGCTCACTTTTCCAAACACTATCATTCTTCCTCGACTTAAACGGTTATCGAAATGGGTTGCTAAGCAATATATCACTCCTCCTTTGGCTATGTCTAGTTGTGATATTTCTGGTTGTGCATATTGTCCTTTGGTACAGCCTCCTCTTCATAGCACGGCTAAGCATCAGGCTTCCATTATCTCCGATAAATCTCTGAAGTGGAAGGGAAAGTCTTTAAACCACTCTCCCTCTCATATTAAGGTCACATTACCTCAGGAAATCATTGATTTGCAAATTTCAGACTTAAAGGATGTTGCACTCTTTGGTAAGTTCTAGAAATTTCAACCTCTGGTTGATAACTTAAAATCTTGGGTTTTTGATTCTTGGGTTGGTTCCAATCAAGTTTTTTATTTAGATAAAGGTGAAGGGTTTTTTGTGGTTATTTTTTCTGAGAAAGATGTAAGAAATGTTGTTATGCGGAAAAAGAACTAGATGATGGAAGGTTATGGTCTATTTACTACTCTTTGGACCCCAAATTTTAACTCTAGTTAGGTCAAGCCTCATTTCATTACTTTTTGGATTCAACTTCAGGGTCTCCCTCTGGAGTATAAAGAACAGGGAATTATTGAAATTCTTGGTAATAAACTAGGAATGTTTATGAAACATGATTTGGGTTTTTCCTCAAACCCATCATTGCTAGTTCGGTTTTTAGTTTTATTGGATGTTCGTAAGAAATTGCCTTCCAGTGCCTTAATTAAAAAAGTGTATGGCTCTTAGGTTCAAGCTGTTGTAGTGGAAGATCCTAAGGTTTTTTGTTGTTCCTATCATTTTCATCTTCATCCCTTCAAGAAATGTCGTGCTAATCTTGTTGGGTTTCCTGGGTCATAGTTAGAATCAGTTATTCGACTAGTTTTGGAAGCTTCTTTTGCTGATTTAATTCCTATTAATAATTCTGGGAATTCAGATTTTTTGCTTTATAAAAACATTTTTGATCTCTGTCTCTCTTGGTTTTATTCATTTTGTTCAAAGTCTAAGTAGGTTTCACTGGCAGATTCTTCTAAGATGGTTCAATTTAATTCTCCCTCTTTTGATGTCGCAAATCAACCTCCTGTATCAAATTATGTTTTTATTAAGGGTTCGTTCCTTGGGGGTTTTACACTGCAGTCTCCAATTAAGATTTTCTTGTCCTCTTTAAATATCCTGAATCTGGACTTACGATTTAATTGTTCTCTCCAAGCTCATCAATGTGCTTCGATGCTAACATTGGGTGTGACAAGCAATTGTGACAATAAGCTTGCCATTTTTGATTAGTGTAATGTTGGTCAAGTTGAGGTGGAAAACTCTCAAGGATCTTCATCTTTAGTAAATCATAAGCTTAATTTTGATGTAGTACCATCAGAACAAGACTTGGTAAATTTTGTTAACCGGTATTTGATTTTTGTTGGTGAGCAATTTATTGATGATGTTGCTTCAGAGGTTTTTAGTGATTAATCTCTTAGTGAGGATGGTTGTTCTATTTCTTAGTCCAATTTTGTTCCTTCTATGATTTCAAAATCTCCTGCAAAGAGAGGTAGGAAATCTTTAGCTATGAAGCTTCAAGAAGATATTTCAAAGGGAATTCAATTGACTTTAGATTCCAGCTTAGTTCACTATGCAAAACAAAAGAGGCTAAGGAGAGCTTGTTGCTCTCCTAAGTTACAATGAAACTTATATCATGGAATGTCAGAGGTTTAAATGCCTCTGAAAAATAGTCCCAAGTGAAACAACAATTGGATGTTTCAGGGGCTAACATCATAATTCTTCAAGAGACAAAGACCTCTGAAGACTCTTTTCAATCTATTAAAAAGAAATGGTATTCATGGGCAGCAACACATTCACCTTCCCAGGGTGCTTCGGGTGGTTTAATTTGCCTTTGGAATACTAAGATGGTTAGTATTTCAAACATCTCATTTCATCATAATTGGCAGCTTATGTTTGTTTCTCATTTTGAGCTTTCATTTTGGCTTCTAAATGTTTATGGTCCAACCAATTCTTATGATAAAAATTCTTTGGGAGTTACTACAATCAAATTTGGTTTTGATAGGTCAGGACAAATGTGTTCTTGTGGGTGATTTTAATGCAATTGCTAATGAAATGGAAAAGAAAGGTGGAATAAATCCTCCCAAAGATGTAATTTCTGATTTTACAGCATTTATTAATCATAATACATTAAGGGATGTAATTCCCTCAAATGGATTGTTTACATGGACAAATAAAAGGAAAAATTTCTCACAAATTGTTGAGAGATTAGGTAGGTATTTAATTACCTCAAATTGGATAGGATCATAGTTTTCCTTTTCCTCTGAAATTTTACCCTTGGTAGCCTCTGATCATTTTTCCATATCCCTGGTTATATCTAGTAGTAGTGTCAAATCTTTAAGACATTCATCCTTCAAATTTGACACTGTGTGGCTTAGACATCTAGAATTAATCAGTTGTATAAAACAATGGTGGCAATCTGCCCCTTTTGTTTATGGTTCTAAAATGTTCCAATTAAGTAATAAATTGGATCATGTAAAGAGGAATCGTATTTCCTCGAACCAATTAGTATTCAAAAATGTGTTTTCTCAGAAGAAAATGGTGTATAAAAAATTAATTGAAGTAAATGAGAAGATTATTTTACATGGGATGGATAATAGTTCTTTTGAAGAACAAAAATCTTTACACCTTGAGTGGAAAGAACTACTTGCTCGGGAAGAAGAATATTGGAGGAAAAAATCTAGGGAATTGTGGTTGAAAGATGGAGATAAAAATACAAAACTTTTTCATAATTCTACTTAGGCCAAAAAATCAAGATCTTCAATTTTTACAATTCAAGATAGTGTAATAGGTGCTACTCTTGTTACTGAGAAAGATATTCAGGCATAAGCTATCAATTTTTTTTCCAATCTCTTATCAAAGCCTGATAATTCAAATGTAAATTTATCTGTTGAAAGGGATGAACTTTTGCAAAATATACCTTCTCTGGTTTCCTCGGATGATAATTTGAGGTTGCTTGCTCCTTTTTCTCTCAAAGAGATTAAGGAGGTTGTTTTCTCAATGGCACCAGACAAGGCTCTAGAGCCAAATGGTTTCACTACCATTATTTATCAAAAATGTTGGGAGTTTATTGGGTTTGATATATTGAGTGCTATGGAAGAGTCAAGGAAGTCTAGTGGGATGCTAAGAAAATTTAATGTTACTAATATTGCAATCATTCCAAAAATTTTGAATCCAAAGTCTTTTTCAGATTTTAGGCCTATCTCTCTTTGTAATACAATATACAAGATCTTCATAAAAGTGATTTATCTTCACCTTCATCCTCTCATTTCTTCAATTATCTTTGAGGAACAAGGTGGGTTTGTGCCTGGCAGAGAAACCCCTGAAGGGGCAATAGTGGTGCATGAAACCTTGCATACCATAGCCTCTAATAAATTGTCAGCCATGATAATTAAATTAGATATGCAAAATGCATATGATCGAGTTGATTGGTGTTTCCTAAATCAAGTGCTTTTGAAGTTTAACTTTTCTGCTAAAGTGTGTAAATGGGTAATGGCTTGTATTTTGGGTGCAAGATTTTATGTATTACTTAATGGATCATCAGTAGGTTTTTTCAATTCCTCACAGGGTGTCCGCCAAGGTGATCCTTTATCACCTTTCTTATTTATCATCTTGGCAGAGGCTTTGAGTAGGTCTTTTAAATCTGCAAATCTTCAAGGGAAGATTAAAGGGGTTGTCTTTCCAAATACAAATTTATCAGTAACTCATTCTTTATTTGTTGATTATAATCTTCTCTTTGGCAAAGCTGATATGGCAGAAGCAAAAAATATAAAAATTCTTTTGGATAATTATACAAAGGTTTCCGAGCAAAAGGTAAATGAAGATAAATCAAAGATTTATTTGTTTAACACTAAAGATTCAACTGTTGAATCTATAGTCAAACTTTTTGGATCCAATCAAGATCAATTACCCAGCAAATATCTAGGGATTCCGTTCTTTGCAGGTCAGAATAGGGTCTTGCATTGGAAAATAATTATTCAGTCTATTCAATCCAAATTATTGTCTTGGAAAGGAAGATGGTTATCATTATTAGGTAAAATTATTTTGGTTAAGTCTGTGCTTTCTTCCATTCCAAACTATTTTATGTCAGTTTTGAAAGCACCTAAGTCTATATTGCTTCAGATACATAAATTAATTAGAAAATTCCTTTGGTCAAGGAATGTGGACACCAAAAAAAAGATACCGTTAATTTCTTTAGAGGCTATGTGCATGGATAAGTTAAATGGAGGGGCAAGTCTCCATAATATTGGTAATAGAAATTTAGCCTTAGGAGCTAAAATGACTTGGAGGCTATTTTCAAATCCTTCCCTGAAATGGTGTAAAATTATGCAAAATAAATATTTGGATAATCAAGCTCCATCAAGAATTTTTACTGTCCTTGATCCTCCACTAGGCTTGGCAATGTGGAATTTCCTCATGTCATGTAGAAAGTTAATTCTTCCTCACCTATCTTGGGAAATAAATGATGGTGAACATGCTCTTTTTTGGAATGATTCATGGAATGGGTATAAGAAATTAAATAGTTACAATTTGGGCTCCTCAATAAATTTCTTGACACAAAAATTTGGATCATATGTTTATCAATATTTTGATAATGTGGAATCATTAACATGCAAAGTCAATTGGAAGGATTTTTCTTCAGAGTCAATTGATCATAATCATAAGGATATCATTGCCTCCTTATTGAATGATAGAGTAGTTTATGTTTCATCACATGCTGACCGATTAATCTGGTCCAAATCTCTCTCAGGTTGCTATTCAGTAAAAGAGGGGTACCTCTCCATTTCAAAATCTTGTTCCAATTCCAAATCTCTCAGAGCCTATAGTTTTTGTTGGAATTCTAAAACTCTTCCCAAAGCTGGTTGCTTTTCCTAGCTAGCAATCCAGAACAAAATCCTAACAAGTGATAAACTATCGCAGTTGAACATCTTAGTTCCTTTTAATTGTGTCCTTTGTGAATCAGAGTTAGAGGATGTCAATCATCTATTTCTCTCATGTTCAATTGTACAAAGTTGTTGGAACTTTGTTTTATCAAAGCTAAAAATTCAATTTCCTCTTCCTAACACTATATGGGATTTATTTTCTAGTTGGCCAAAATTGTACAAGTCTTCTTTTTTTGCGTGTATATGGGAAGTGATTCCTGCATCAGTCTTATGGTCTATCTGGTGGACAAGAAATAAAATAATCTTTAGGAAAGAAAAATAGAAAGTTGAGCATATTCTGTCTTCTTTGGAAATTCATATTTCAGAAATTGTCAATTCTTATGTTTCAAAAAAAAAGCACATTGGGTCTTCTTTCATGGATTGGGATTCCAAAGTTCTTTTAAATTGGCCTCTTCTGACTCAACCTTTTAAAGGTAGTCTTCACCATGTATCAAGCAAAGTTGATAGATCCAAAATTATATGGTCCCCTCCCTCTTTGGGTTATTTGAAATTAAACTTTGATGGAGCCTCAAAAGGTAATCCCGGAATTTTCGGAGTAGGTATTGTAATAAGAGATACTAATGGTATAGTTCTTTGTGCCAAATCTATCAAGTTAATGGTGGGTACAAATAATGAGGCTGAAGCACAGGCTTTCCTATTTGGCCTAAAAATGGCATTAGATTTCAAATTAACAAAGTTAGAAATAGAAGGGGATTCTCTTATTCTGATTAATGCTTGCAGGGAAGGATTCTCTCACAGTTGGAAGTTGTCTTATATGGTAAAGAAAATTCAAAAACTTCTAGAAAATTTATTGCATTATAACTTATTGCATACCTATAGAGAAGGAAATAGGGTGGCTGACTATTTAGCCAATCTGTGCTGCAATCAACCTAAAAAAGAAATGCTCCATATTCTTCAAATTGGGAAATGTGACTCTACATTGGAACAATTAATTTCCAATGAGGAAATTTCTATTGATCAAAGTGGATAAAATTTGATTAAGTCTTTTTGTTGTATTTGTCAATTATGGACATGATAGGTCTTCAAGTTGATCTTTTAGCTATCATATTTATGATTGGCATGTCAACATGATTTTTTAATCTTTTTAGTCCAATGGAGGGAGTCTTAACATAGGAATATATGATGTTTTAGTTGCAATAATTTTTTTCTTATGTCTAAAGGAGAATGTGCAAAATGTGAATGATATTGAGATCACAGATTTGGTTGACCTCTTACAAGAATGATTATAGGAGAGGTCTGACATGAGGTATAATGTGCCATGTCTAAATCGGCAAGCTATAGGTAAATATAATTATGATAACATAAAGGTAAGAATTTAAAAATTTCCTAATGGCAAGGTCATGATTACAAGTACACTATCGATCTCATTGCCTGGAAAATTTGGTGTCCTCTCGTACTTGTTGGGATGTTTTTTGTTGGCCCAAATCAGCTTGGTTGCCATCAGTACTATTTGATATTCTTATTTAGCATTCGACTTTTGTGTAAATGATATGATGGTACTTCTTTATCATATGTTGGTAAGGGATTTGTCATGATAAAAAGGTAAGCCTCAAAATCATGGGAGCCAAAATTTTATAAATAGGCAACGTTGTCTTATTTTATATATCAGAAAATAAGAGGAATTCTTTTATTAGTTATCTTTTCTATGTTAGTTGTGCAAAGTAAGGCAGGCTGAAATGGAGTATCATCCTCAAAATTTTCGAATATAGTTGCTAGTTCAAAGTTGGGAAACTCTAGCTTCTGGTAAGCTTGATATTCAGCATCTCCAATCTATCTTCAAGTTTTTTTGCCCATGTGATTATAAATGTTTCAAATGCATAATTGGGTCTGAGATTCTTCAGCCAAAGTCACAAAGGTTGATATTTCCATCAAATGTTCTTTCCATCTTTCTTTCTAATATCATGGATATTATTCAGTATTTGGAGATAGTTAAAGTCATTGCTGACACAATGGTAGTTGACATTTTTCTAAAAAATGAAGTAGTTCTTTGTAGTGCACAAAAATATATCTTCTCTTGTGGAGAAGGTTATATTGGTGGTATCTTCCCTCCCCATTATCTTCCTCATAATAAGGCAATGGTTAATGCTTTTGATGCATTAAAATTATCTGTAGAGTTTTTTGACCCCTATCATTTGAATAAGGCTTTGCCAAAATATTCTAACCAACTGGGAAGGGACTTGGCAGATAGATTCAGGGAGAAGTTTTATTATATATCCTTTCTTCTTTTTCATAATTGTCAACATACAACTTCTCCATTGCAAAGAAATCCAAGACAGGGGAATACTCAAGCTCTGGAAGGCTCTAGTTTGTTGAAGGAGGAAGTAGGGATTGAAAATCAGGAGGACACTAGGTACGAATTCATGTAGATGGAGGAGTAAAGGAAAATGTTTTATTATTTGCAGATTATGTAATCAATGTATAGGTTTATACTTTTAGGCAAATAAATTTTGGTATGATTGTATGACTGAAAACAATCAACATTTTGTAATCAGAAGCAATACTTTTTTGGGCCAAAACCAGAGGTTTTCTCACTGGCTCTTTCCTACTGGTATGCCCTTTGAGCCAGTAAAATGTATACTATATTACAAAGAATAAATATATATATAGTGGCTTGCCACTTTTGTTTAAAAAATAAAAATAAAACAAAGCATGTATTCTGCATCAAAATCATCTCATATATATATATATCTCAAAATAATAATGTCATAGGATAAAGTCTAGAGGAATTCCAAAATTAGTGCTTGTAGGCTCAAACGTCAATATATCAAATGTCTCATAACAATAAAGTAATGAAATGCCCTAGGTTGTGCCCTCTCTGTCCCATAGAGGTGACTTGAGTCTGAGAGGTTGATGGATCAATCACTTGAGGAGGTTGTTTGTGCTGGATATATTGACTATGTTGGATATGGCTAGACCTATTTACAAATGAATTCCTATGGCTCTGATGTAACCTATGCCCAAATGAATTCCCTGATGATGTAAACCCACCTACACTAGTATGTGTCCTACTAGTATGAATCTTTCCACCACTATCATTCCTATTATATGACCTGGATAGCCCAAAATCCCATCTCTCGGGTGGTACAACCTACTCATAGAGTACCCTATATTGGCATCTTCTCTCGCTAACCCTATCAAACTCTCTAGCCATATCTCATGATGACCCTGTACACAACTTGAAAAACTCCCTCACCCACCTCTCTAACTCATGTTATCTGATCATAGCCTGGTCCCTCTCCACCTATACCACCTCAATCTCTATTGATAAGGCCTTGTTTTGAGACAAGGAAACATCTAATCTACTCTGGAGGTCTACCAACCTCTAGTTCATTGTGGCATCCTAGGGAAAAATTGGAGGCCTATCACTCTCATCCTCCTTGTCTATCATCCTCTCCTTGAGCTGCCTCTCTACCTCATCCATATCTCTATCAGTCTTTGGCTCCTCCTCATCATCACTAGTATCCTCCTCTCCCCCAACTCCCTCCTCTCCTACCCAAGCCCTAAGTGCCTCTGCATCTGGTTGCACCTCCTCCACCCCTACTCGAGCCTCCTCCTTCCTACCCTTCCCCTCTGGCTGCTCACCCTCCCCCCTAACAACCTCCTCATCTCTCTCCTCCTCCTCTGTCACCTCAGGGATGGCATCCAAGGTTGCTCTCTCCACCTGCTATCTCACCCTCTAGCCATGCCTCCCTTCATCCCCTCCTCTCCTCCTCCTCCCACAACCCTCGCCATCTCCTCCATCATCTCCTCCCCCATCTCTGATTTGTATAGGATCTAGACTAGATTGCAGTATTTAAATGCTTAACTTTTACAATGCTTTTACAATGATTATTCCAAGTTAATTAAATCAAAATTAACTTATGGAAATAACAAAATGAAAGTAATAACAAGGTGATTATAATAGAAAGGAAGGAAATGAGAGAAAGAAAGAGAGAGAAGAAGAGAAGTGCAAATAGTGTTTGATTACGGAATTCGTCACAAACGTGACTACGTCTCCGGGTCCACTCCAATAGAGAGACCGATCTGATTAACTCCAAAATCAATTACAAAGCACCACAATCATTCTCCAAGCACTTCGGCAGCATAACAACACTTTGACGTGCAAGAATGGAATCTCTACAAGACCTCTCTTTCGATTATCTCCATAGCTTCAAGACTTCATCACCTGAAAGAAAACTTCGATTCCACTCTCACCTTACACCCCTTTTTATACAAAGAATTTTCTCAAATTGGTTACTAACCAATTGATTTACAAAATATTTCCCAAATCCACCTTATCTCTCCAAATACATAAAAATCTTCTTAAAAATAACCCCCTTAAAATTTAAGCCCCTAATTACTCATTCTCGGGCTTTTACAGTTTCGAGGTGGTTTTGATTTAATCCTTTAAAAGGATTATAGTTGTTTTATTTTTCAAATTAGGGGGTTTATTTTAATTTTTATAGCTATCGGTTTTGAAAATATTAAATAAAACAAACCGATGCCAAACATATACCTAAGCCATTGAATGGCTCGTCGGTGACAAAGCATTTTGGGAACCCGGCGGTCCCGGGTTCCACTCCCAACCGTCAGTTCCCTTTCCACCGTTTACAACCAAAATCATAACAAAACAAAACCGGCATTATAACTAGTAACGGACGCGGATATAGTGGAACGGCTACGGGCTAAGTTTGGTGGAGAGAGGTTGGAGGTTCAAATTCCCCAACAACCTTTTTAACAAACACCGACACCGATGGAAGAACTCAGGACACGTGGCATGCCACGGGAATGCTACGTGGCAACATCTGATTGGCTGGAAGAGACATGTCACCGCCGCCTATATGCTAACTCAACCGCCACGCAAATGCTGACTGGACCTGCTGACCGAGCTACGGACCTACTGACTATGTGAACGACTGTACGGAAAGGACATGTGTCACCACCTGATTGGTTTCATTTCAGATTTCATACCATGTGTTGATTTCAGCTATACGGATGATGACATCATCACTGTACCTTCAGTCCACCAAGTCAACCTGAAACTTTGACCACCGATAAGTTGAGCATACGATGTCCGATTTTGACGAAACGAACGTTGCCAGAATCATCTCAATGAGCTCTTCGAGATGATGCCAACTTTGAGAACTTTTGACAACATTATTTTTTTCGCTTCCTGGACGCCCTCTGATCCCAGTTTGACCCAAGGTTTGAATGGCCATAACTCGTGCAAATGGACTCCTTTTCACTTCGTTCGAGTTGCGTTGGAATCAGGACGTTGAGCTCTTTCTAATGGTGCTAATTCTGGAGAGAAATGAGACACTTCAATTTCACTGAAAAATATCCACCGGATCAATCTCCCAATCCTCCATCCCTACCTCTACCTCTACCTCCTTGACCTCCATATTGAACACATGGTATGATTGATCTGTGATCCACAAATGCCAGCCCATCAGGATTTGTCAAGGGAATTGGTTTGTGATTCTTCCACCATAAGTCAAAATTTGGAATCATCCCTAAATCTACAAGACCCCCACTCCAACCCCATGGCTGTGCCACTAATTCATCTATCTTCTGCTCTACAAATGGCATTGATATAGCGAGACCCCATGCAAGCTCTCATGATGACCATGCATACTTTACAATCCCCAACGACACACCCTACTACTCCTCAAACTGACCGAGTACCCATTAGGGAAAGTACATCTTAATAATCAGTTGTGACTACATAGTATGACCAATTAGATACCTGAACTATCTGCAAAATGACAAATGATCGGCCTCTCTGACACATTGCATACAATCCTTGTATGGCCTCCAGACAAATGAGGTCATTGTGTCAATTTTGTGTCTCCAGTATTCTCTATCCCCCACTCTCATTTGTTGAAGGGAACCCACATACAAATACACATATAGCATACCCTCTACAAGTTGTGGCCTCTGAATAGGTGGCCAATAGATAGGAATGTGCTAACAAGCCCAGATCATAACTAGGGTTGTGACACAAAAAATGTTTCTCCCACCCATGTAGGCTACCTCATGCAGCTGATGATAAAGCATAGCTAGAAGACATAGGCCCCAAGCAAAAAATAGCTTGTCCCGTTGCATCTATACCAAGACATCTCCCCATCTAATCGGGAACCCATGTCTGCAACAATCTGGAATCAATATCCATACAATCAAGGTACACAATATGGCATCCCACCGTGGATAGTGCTCTGCTAGATACTCCCACTGAATCTTGTAACCATCAACACCGAGGCCTACACCATCATCTACCTCATAAATCTCAATCATAGCCTATACAACACAGTGTGGATCATACACCACCCGCTCTCCTCTAATCAGAATATGAAGGATCCGATACACATCCTCAAAGGTAATGGTTTCCTCTCCTATCAACAAGTGGAAGGAGAAGGTCTTCAAGTGCCATCTCTCACAAAGTTTTGTTAGTAACCCCTATTAGCGTGGATAATGGGAATATCAGTAACATAGTATAGCCCTAGTCACATTAGTCATCTCTGCTCCCAGTATCTCAGTTGATCTTGGAATGTGTAAGTCAATGGCTTAGACTCATGCATGTAGATCAGTGGTACTCATTTCTACACATGCAGAAATGAGCATTAACACATTATTAAATATCATTCTTACCATCTATCTAACTGAGCATGAACACAAAGTCAACCTAAAACTAAGTCAACTTTGGTCAACCTTAGTCAAAATCAAATGCATCTCATCAACTTCATTTGCGTCATGGTTTTGCATTTGCATCGTTTCGTACATCAGTTGTGTCGCACTATGACGCTTGCATCATTTTGACTCTCAAATGCATCTTTGTCATCGGTTGTGTCATGCAACATTCAAATGCATCATTGTCAAATGATTGCATCACTAGGCTTCATGTTTGTGCCGCAATGTTTGTCATTTATGCTACGAAACCGCAAATGCGTCATGACTTTTAGTGAATATGTTGCACCACATTGTATACCTGGCATAACAGTTGAATTTGCATCATGACGCATCAAATGTGTCAAATGCAAATACAAATGTGACTTACGTGAATGCATTTGCATCACAACGCATTCATTGACCTTCCTAACGTAATGATGTTAATTTTTTGCAAGGTCAAAATTGGATTAGTAACACATGCAAGTTAATAAAAACATCAAGCAATCAAATGAAAAGGAGAAAATAACAAGAAATGAAATAGACTAGATGGATCTCACCCATTCCTATGCTCCATGACTGATTTCCATTGCACCTCCTTGGCATTGCTGTGATAATGGATGCCCTCATATTGTATATGTGAGACAATCCTATAATGTCTAGCCCTAAACAAAGCTTTTAAGGATTTATAAACAAACTCTATGCAAACTAGAAATTTAATTCTATCATGCAAATTATTAATAAGCCTAAAGATGATAGTAAGAGATGACAATAAATCCGATTACCAAAAATAATAAGAGATTAAGAGATGCCAAAAATGAGATCAAGATTGTCATTTTATAGAAAATGCAATTTTGAACGGACGGATGAGATGAGAAATTGAGAAATGCCCTAGAATCAACGGTCAAGATTCAAAGTGACAACTGTCAGTTAGGGTTAGGGCACCAATCCCCAAATGTGTGGAGAAGATTTAATTTGATAAATAAATCAACGGTGGAAAATAAATGTGACCTTGAGATGAAATTAGTAAAAATCAAGAGATAAGGAGATGAGATTTTAGAAAATCAATAATTTTAGCAATTACTTGATTTGTAGAAGAATAATTCTATTTTGAATTAAATTAATTCAAAAATATGGGTTTGTGAGATAATGAGTAATTGATTTTTGCAATTAATTACTAAAAGAAGAATTAGTTGACAAATGTGAAGTCATTTTTAAATAAATTACTTTATTTAAAAAGAGGGAAATGTCACATAAGGCAATTGAATAATTAATAATAATTATTTAATTTAGAAGAGATAGTTAATTAATTAAATAAATTAGTGAATCTATTTAATTAAGAGAGGATTTAGGAATTAGTGACATATTAAATAAATATATTAAAATATACTTATTTAATAATCAGGAGGACATTAATGGTAAGGATTAATTAAATAAATGAGACTTTATTTAATTGTAATAAGACTTTGATAATTAGTGACACATTAAATAAATAAGTTTTATTTATTTAATAATCATGAAGAATAAAGGATCATGAATTAATTTAATAATTATAAATTATCTAATTAATAGTTGAATGTGGGTTAAAAACATAATTACAAGGTTATAATCATGTAATGACAAAAGGTGGTAAAATAGTGGTCACAGGCCTAAGTCATTTTTAGGTGTCTACATTTTCCCCTCTTTGTCATAATGTAGCTTGTCGCATTGTGGCAATGAGAACAAGTCAAGAATATGCCCCAGTGAAGGTACAGAGTGCCTATGCCCCTTCAAGAATTTTTTTGAATTTTGACCCGAGGTAAAAAAAATTTGGAAAGTGTCCCGATTAATTCAATTAATGACCAGAAAAGTGATGGCGTGATCCAATTTAGAAATGAAGGACATTGAGTTAGCCAAAATGCTAGTCAAAGGTGGTCAAATGAGCCTCCAGTACAACCTACTATATCAAAACCCTAATTTTTAGCCTATAAATAGGTTGAAAAGGTCAATCCAAGTGTCATTTGCTCATTTGTTATATAGAAATTTTAGAAATCAGAGCCCAGAGAGATGATCGTGATTCCAGTGACTACCCACCATGGATACCACGTGTAGACATTCTGATGACCCAAGGGCATAGAGGCACTGGTAAGTACCCTATCCCCCTTGTTAATTTTTGAATTTAATACATTTATTACAGTTTTAGGAGGGGTAAACACATGCGTTGCAATGCAAATGATGTCGCGTAAACCACAAACGCCTTCACGTTTGATGCATTTTCTTACATCATGATGCAAGTGTGATGGGTAGGTAAGGGTTTGTTGTGTGATTGTGCATCCACAAGGGGAAACAATGCAATCATCATGTTGTGATGTAAGCGAGGCTTTTGCGACGCATCTGACATTTTGTGACGCAATTTCTATGTCAAACGACGCATTTTTCAAATCGCAATGCAATGGCCATGCTCAATGACGCATTCATTGTTAGGTTGCACATTTGCCAGCTAGAATGACGCATTTGACAAATTGTGATGCAAGTTTCATGCACAAAGCCGCAATTGACAAATTGTGGCACATTTGTAGCCAACACGATGCAATTGTAGTTGACCAGAGTTGAATTTTGTTGACCCTGTGCTAAGATTAGTTTGGATGCACCCTTGACTTCCCAGTAGTAATCACCTTTCAACGATGTTGCCCAATATGTGCTAATCCTTGGCCTTTCTTGTGCAGAGTTGGCTTGGGCTGATTTACACCCAAGAGTTCCTTCCGGCAACATACGCCTTTAGAGATCGCCTGAGCGATAGACAAAGACAGTGACTAATGGCACTAGGTTTGTATCATATCACCTATATTTACATTATTTGAGCAAATAGGGGTTTTTTGACAATGCTTTGTGAGAGGTGGCACTTAGATACCTTCTCATTTCACCTACCTACTGGAAAGGCAACAGTGACCTTGGAGGACGTCTACCGTATTCTCCGCATTTTAATTAGCGGAGAGAGAGTTATTTATGATCCGCACTGAGGGCATCAGGCCCTATTAGAGATGTATGAGGATGCCGATGGTGCCCAGTTGGACATGGATGGTTACAAGATCTATGTTGATGACATTGACTGTTGGATTACTAATTCCAGATCATCATGGTCATGGATTTCCCATTGGATGGGGAGATGCACTAGTATGTATGCAAGCACAAAGGACATTTTTTGCCTGGGGGCCCTAGTTGTTGGCCATGCTTTATCATCAGCTACATGAGGTTGTTTATCACTAGGGCCATAGTATCAGTTGTGGGACTACCCTTCTGATGATCTGGGTATGGGAGTGCATTCTCGTCTTTCAACCACTAGTACAAATGTAACAGTTGGGCGATGGGATGTCATACATCTACTTGTATGTGGGTTCAGTTAGCCAGACTCATGTGAGGGTTACTAGTTATTGGCATCATAGGATTGACACCATGATTAGCTTTGTCTGGAGGCCTTACAAAGATTGTGCCCAGTGGCCAGATGAGGATGGTCATTTATCCTTTTGTAGATAATTCTGATATTTGATTGGCCGCAAGGTATAGACCCAGTGGATTATCGAGATGTACCTACCCCAATGGGCACTATGATAGTTCAGAGAGCAGCAGGATGTGCTAGTAGGCACTACAAAGTATGCACGGTCTTCTAGGGATACCATGTGGGGGCCGCCCATATCAATGACAGTGGATGAGTAGTAGGCTGATGGTTTAGTTGTAGTTCAGTGGATGTGGAGAGGGGATCTAGCAGATCTAGGGACATCTGCTAACTTTGACGCCTGGTGGCAGATTCATAGGCCCATCCCTTTGACATATCTAGATGGTTTGCCACCTATAGATCAGAGGTTAATTATTCCATGGGTATCAAGGAGAGGTCAGGGTGGTAGGGATGGAGGCAGAGATGGTAGAGAGGTTGAGGGGAGAGATGGAGGTAGGGGAGATGGAGGCCGAGGAGACAAAGGCTAAGGTGGGGAGATGATGGGGGTGGTGGAGATGATAGGGGTGGAGGAGATGGGAGGGGTGCGAGGAGGAGGGATGGCAGAGGGCAAAGGTAGCCCAGGAGAGTGGTAGGTGTGCCATTGTCACCCATCAGAGAGGAGGGTGAGGAGAGAGGGATGACTGACAAGCAAGAGGTAGAGGAGGAGGTCAGAGGGGGTAAGGAGGCATTGGAGGTGAGGGTTGAGGAGGATGTCAGGGGTGGAGACCAGGAGGTAGAGGTACGGGTTGAGGAGAGGGTAGAGGAGGATCCATTTTTTGGGGGACATCCTCTTGATATAGATGTGGAGGAGGTCTAGGCCAAGGAGGAGAGAGATGAGGAGAGAGATGAGGAGGAGGAGGAGGATGAGGCAGATCGAAGACTGTGGGAGCGTATGATTTCTGGGAATGATGAGGGTGACAGATCATCCATTTTTCCTACCGATGCCACTATTGATTAGTGGATCACAGATTTGCAAAGCATACTTGATGTAGCCTTGTCTCAGAACAAGGCCTTGGTAGTGGAGTTAGAGGTTACCTAGGTGGAGAGAGATTAGGTTGTCATTCGATGGTAGGATTCAGACTGATGGGTCACCGAGTTTGCAGAGTTATGCTCAGGGCCGAAAGGAGACATGGATAGGGAGCTGGCTAGGATGGCAGAGAGTAGGGGGTGGTACATGTTATTATATGAGCAAGTAGTTCCCCTAGAGAGACGGGACCTAGGGTTGTCCCGATCTTACGGTAGGACAGGCAGTGGTAGCCAAACACACAACAACAACATATCACATAGCAGTAGTCATACCAGTACTGGGGGGTCTACCACATTAGGGTAGTCATCGAGCCATAGGTCACACAACTCTCACAGGCATTCATCAGGTCATAGTCACAGGTCAGAGCATGGGCATAGATCATTGTCATCAGGATACCAGATAGAGCAGAGCTAACCTCATCTTATTGTGGCCTCAGGCTCTCATAGTCAGACTCAGGCCACCACTCCCATTCAAGTCACATTTCACATGGTTGGTCAGGAACAACCACCTCGTAGTTCACCTCCATGAGATGGAGGAGGCACTTCCTAGGACTTTTTTGTAGAAATTTATATGTTTTGATATTCGAGCCTACGAGCTCTATTTTTCGGATAGCATATGACTCTATCATGTGACATGACATTTTTTGAGATTATATATATATGTGATGCATTTTTGATGTGGCCTATATGATGTTACATGTTATGGTATTCTAATTCTTTATCATATGTTTATGTGATGCTTTTATGATGATATGAGGTGTATGGATATTATGCTTATGAATGCAATTATGTATGTGGTTATGTATGCATGCATTGTGTAATGGAATGATGATGTGATTCTTATATGCTAATGCAAACGTTTATTTATGATGCTTATAGGTTGATGCAAATGATGGTTTTATGATGTGATATGGATGAATGTAAATGATAGTGTTATGAAATGTGAATTATGGTATTTGATTTATGTAGATGTGAATATGAAATGCTCATGCCATTATGTATGCAACTTTGTGTTTTTTTTTTGTATGTCACAGGATATCATTAGAGAACGAGAGAAAAAGAAGGTGAAGATTGATGTTAGTGCGAAGAAAGATATGCATGTTAGTGAGGAAATTAAAATCCTTCAAGGCTTTGCTATAGTATTATCCTAGTTATTTCTCTTTAATCATCATTGGGTAAAAATGTCATAATGGCCAGCAAACACTATGATATGACATAGATCAATAGTGTGCAAGGTCGAACCATCACGTACATTAATAGTCACAAAAAAAGGATGATCATGACCCATGCAAGGAACACAATTGCCCCTAGTCACTTTGTCATGAACAACCGTCAGAAAAAAACCAAACCAATCATGAGACATCACCACTTCTCTAAAATCCTAATATTAGGACATCCTTGAGAAAGTAGCCACATAATAAAAAAAACAGACAGTAAAATCATCATACTACGTCATTGCTTCTCTAAATCCTGAAGTCTGGACATCTTGGAGAAACTAATAGTAGAGTGATAAGTAGTCAAGGATAATCATCATGATATGTTGTGGTTCCTAGGACATAAGTAACTAATATCATGATAATCATCAAAAGAAAGAAATTTTTTTCCAGGTGCTTGCCAAGTGTTTTAATGTCAGGTGTTGCCAAATGTCGAGCGATATCAAATTCAGGAAAGATACATCCTGAATGACGTTGATATCTAGGAGATCGATTCTCAGAGTTAGGAGGATCCATCAAAATGGTAGATGATGATGACGATTCTTAGGAAGGACACATCCACAAGAATACATAAATGATGAGAGTTGTTCTTCAGAAGGACACGTCTAAAGAAGAATCCAAAATTTTGCCAAGGTCAATTGTCTTGATAGGATTTTAACTACATCTCATTGCTAACATGCTAAATTGATTGAAAGTGTTTATGAAATAGATTTTCAATAGACTGATAGCTCGAGATTGACATAAAATTTGCTTGATTTGAAGATAGTTTGACATGTGTGAAAATGAGGTGCCATGAACCCTAATGGACTAGCCTAGTGTGGCCTCGGGGCCTCATCAATTGATGGCCTTGCCTACGTTGTGCACTTAGAGACCTCATAGTTCGACACGACCAATGAACTTGTCCAAAAGATAGAAGTTTGAATCATGATTTTATTTTGACACACCCAGAAAGACTGACCTATTGTCTTGGATATTCAAAGATGAATCTTACCTACGTAGCAAATGCGCAGAGACAATGTAGTTCGAACATGAACGAAAGATTGATTGACGTGACTGATTTAATTGATCAAAAAGAGATTTCGTTTGACTCTCTTTTTGGGATTTTGCAATGATTTGGATGTTTTTATATTTTCTTAGGACATTTTTCAATTTTTATGATTTTTTTCAAGACTTTTTCAAATTTTTAGGATTTTTTCAGTACTTCTTAAGAATGCAGGATCATGTGCAGCACCCACTATAGTTATATGATAAAGGTCTTTCCCCTAGACAGATTGGGGATTATTTGAGTCCAATGGTATGGAGATAGGAAAACATAAAGAAAAAGGTAAGGATATGCAAGGGGTGATGTCAACCAAAAGCTAACCATGGTCGAAATTGACAGGACTTAGGATGGACGTCGTGAATGTGTCAGGCCTTTGTGATTATGAAAAATTAATAAAGGTCGATTTGAGTAATAGTAGATGGTGAAGCAATGATCGACTACGCATGGCGCCTGTTTTCCATATTTTCACCATGGTACATACCCAAAGCGCCTATTTGCCAGGTTTTCACTATTGGATGAATTCATTTCCTTTTACTATTTTGGCCATTTTTTGATTTTGTTGGTGTCACCAAGATGCCTGTTTACCAGGTTTTCATCAAGGGACAATTTTTCCTTTATTTTTTAAATTTTTTTTGTATTTTTAGGTTTTAGTCAAGCACTTTGATGCTATGTGTAGAACTTTCTCAGGTGTAAGCTGTTGATGGGTTATGTCAGTTGTTCTCCATCAGGTGTGGCCAACTGATAAGCGTCATAACCAAATGTGGTAGTAATGATATAAGGACCAAGCTAAGTAGCCTCAAATTTGCTGGGATTTTCACAGTCTGCCTGATTTATTGGGTTCTGCATTAGGACTAAGTCACCAATTTCAAAATTTCTCACTATTACTCTTTTGTTATAGCTCCGACAGAGACGATTTTGATATGCCTACAAATGATTTAAGGAATTTTGTCATCTTTCTTGTAGCATTTCTAGCTCATGCAAGTGAGTATGTCTATACTCTTCATCATCGATCATTCCTTTCAAGGAGACTCAGAGAGAAGGAATCTCGACCTCGATGGGAAATATGGCCTCAAATCCATAAACCAGGGAAAATGGAGTGGTTCTAGTGGGGGTACGAATGCTGGTACGATAGGACCATGAAGCAGGATTAAGTTGTAGGAGCCAATCTCAGCCAACATTATTGGCGGTCTTTTTTACAATGCGAAGAATTGTTTCATTTGAAGCCTCAACTTGGTCATTACCTTGTGGGTAATATGGGGTGGAGAAATGGTGTTGGATGTGGAATTGCTCACAAAGTTCATAGACATCCTAATTTTTGAATGGACTACCATTATCTGTGATGATGGATTATGGGACACCATACCGGAAAATGATGTAATTTAGGATAAACTTGGATATTTTCGTACTGGTGATGTAAGTGTGGGGGATGAATTCAATCCACTTAGTAAAGTACTCAGTGGTGATGATTATGAATTTATGACTGTTAGAAGAGGATGGATGGATCTTGCCCATGAGGTCAAGTCCCCATTATGCAAAAGGCCATGGAAAAGTTATTGGTCTCAATTCCTATGTAGGTGCATGAATTAGGTTACTATGCACCTGGAATTTCCAACATGTTCTGACAAACTAAAGAGCATATTTTTCCAGTGTCGGCCAGTAGTATCCCAATTTGGTGACTTTCTGAGCTAACGTTGGACCACTCAAATGAGATCTGCATATACCCTCATGTACTTCTTGTAAAGTTGTTTGGGCTTCATCAATGTCGAGACAACAAAGAAGGGTGTAATCAAAGTCACGGTGACATAAGGTGTACTGATGATGGTATGTCGAGCTGATTTTCGGATAAAGGATTTTCTTTGGTTGTTGGATAGGTTGGGTGGGAGGATTTGGGACTTAAGATAGTCATATATGTCCTGATACCAAGGCGAACTAGGACGAACAATCTTGCATAGCATTTATGACTCTAGAATATCATGTGTAGGAATCAACAACTATTCCACTAATAATTCAAATTGTGACACATTCTTAGGGATGTCTAGGAGAGATCCAATGGTAGCCATTGCATCGACTGCCTTATTTTGTGTCTTTGGGATTTGTTCAAATGCAATCATTTTGAAAAACATCAGGAAACTATCCACCATTCATTTGGAAGGAAGCAACTTTTCATCCTTTCTGTCATAGTCATCATTCACTTGATTGATGACTAACTGAGAATCCCTGAATATAAGGAATGTCTGAATTTTCTATTTAATTGCTATCTGACCTATGACCAAGGCCTCATATTCCACAATGTTATTTGTATAAGGGAAAGCGATCCGAAATGATTTAGGAATTGAATCCCCTTGTGGTGTGATAAATAATATGCCATATCCTGAGCCGTGACCAGTGTGGAATCCATCAAAGTATAGTTTCCATGGTAAAGCTAGTTTTGCATGAAAGATAGACTCATCATGAAAATCAATTATCAGTGGATGAGTGGCTTAGATTGGTGCATTTGCTAGTTGATCTGCTATTACTTGACCTTTTATTGCCTTGCGCTCCACATATTGTATGTCATACTCACTTAATATCATGACCCACTTCACCACATAGCCTGTCAATACTGCTCAACTCAGGAGATATTTTAGTGGGTCAATCTTAGCTACCAAATGTGTTTGGTGGCTTAGCATATAGTGTCTTAGTTTTTTCACCGCAAAGACAACTACAAGGCATGCTCGTTCAATGGTTGTGTAGTTGAGCTCATATCCAATTAGTGTGCGACTGAGGTAGTATATGGCTCTTTCTTTTTCTTCATGGTCATTTTGCATCAATAATGCCCACAATGCATTTGTCATTGCGGAGACATATAGGATCAATGGCTTACCCTCAATAGGTAGCATCAACACTAGTGGTGTCAATAGATATTTTTTAATTTGTTCAAAGGCTATGTGGCATTTATCTGTCCATACAAAAGGAATGATTTTACATAATAGATATTGAAATGGTTGACACTTGTTTGCCAACTGTGTGATGAAGTGGTGGATAGACTGCAATCTACCCTAAAGTGTTTGCAACTCACTGATCCCTTTTGGCAGGGGCATGTCTAGAATTGCTTTTACTTTTGTTGGGTCAACCTCAATGCCTCATCACAAAACTATGTATCCCAACAACTTGCCTAAAGTGAATCCAAAGATACATTTCTTTGGGTTCAATCAAACCTTGTAATCCTCAAGCCATCTAAATATTTTGTCCAGGACTTTGAGATGATCTTTCCTTGTCAAATATTTTTCCAATAGGTCATCCACTTAATCTTCCATTAGGATATGCATCATGTCATGAAGTATTGTTGTCATATCCCTCTGGTATGTGGTGCTTGCATTCTTTAAGCCAAGAGGCATGAAATTCCAATGGTATGTTCCCCAAGGGCAAGTGAATACTATTTTGTGCTGATCCTTTGTTGCAATTCGGATTTGGTTATAGCCTGAGAAACCAACCATAAGGGATAGCATCTTGTACCCCGTTGTGAGGTCAACAATCATGTCTATATTTGGTAAGGGGAAGTCATCCTTTGGTCAAGCCTTATTCAAATCTCTAAAATCTGTGCAAATACGAATTTGTCCATTTGGATTTGTAACAAGGACAATGTTGGATATCCAATCAGCATAGTCTATTGACCTTATGAACTCAGCATCCAGTAACTTCTTTAGTTCAACCTTGACAAGTAGTGCAGTCTGTGGATGTATTTTGTGCAACTTTTGTTTGACTAGCTTGATTCCTGGGATTAAAGGAAGATGATGTAGAACCAATTCTGGATCAAGGCCTGGCATGTCAGCATATGACCATGCAAATTTAACTTTCCTATCTATGAAGAATTGTTGAAATTCGAGTTTTCTTTGTTTGATAATGATGTGGCCAAGAGAATAATTTTGGGATTCTCTGGTGTGGTTATGTTAACTTCCATTGTGTCCTTAATGAGCATAGCTAATTTTTCCTGTGTCACAGGAAGAAATTCCAATCCTCCATCCTTAGGCACCTCAGAGAGGTTTTCACCTTCGAATATGTCCTTTGTTTTTACTATTTTACTATCAGACGGTTCCTTGCAGTTTTCACCTAAAGACATTTCTTTTTATTTTTTATTCTTTGTATTTTTATGACTAGAGGATTGCACAGTCTCCCCAAAGTAAGTTGTACAATCTAGATCAATGGAGAACCTTGTTTTGTGATCACCCCATGGAATACCTTCTGTTAGCCCCATGAATTTTGCAATTGCCTCATCATTCTGAAATATGTCCATCATCGGTGAATCTTGTTGGTTCCAGTTGATCTGTTGCAGGTAAACAAGTGGGATCCCATTGTCAATGTTGGTAAAAGATGGGGAGGATGTGGAAAGTGTGCAAATTGATGCCTCGAGTGTAAAGGAAAAGTTGTCAATTTCAACTTCTGTGTCAGATGCAATGGATGGCCCATACTCTGAGTCAGATGAATCAAATTCAAAATCATAATATGGGATAAAATTATCAGCATCGTGACTAGTGGTTAGCATTTCAGAAGTATGGATAGTGGGCTTAGATAATTTAGGGTCATGGGTGGGCTCAAGAATGGGTTGGGGTGATTCAGGTGTTGCTGATGACACCTTGTGTTCTTTTGGATTCCAAGGAATTCTTACCCATTCCTTATTTTTGGAATGTCAGTCAATAGGATCTATGTTAAATACTCTTGTTGGAATCTTTCTTCAAAGGGAAGTTGGCTAGGTTCCAAGAATAGTTCATCAATGTCATAGTCACTTAGGCTTTTGTCAGATCCCCATTCCCATTCATTTGAGTCAGTGTCGGTAAGGGATTCTTTGCATGTCTCAACACCTTCTATAGCCATTACATCTTTACTTGAAAGTTCATGGGTATGTTGATCGTCAGTTCTGAATTGATCAAACCCTAGCCCTATGTACCTTGGTATCACAGTAATGATGATAGGTTCTCTCCTTCCATGGCCATCCTTTCTAAGACCACTTGTGCCATCAAAACCTAAGGCTTTGCATATATCATAGCCTTTTCCATAGAGGTGCATTGGTAGTGGAGGTAACTCCTCAGGGTCTTTGTAGATCCAATTGGTTATGTCATTGATGACTTCATTACCCATATCACCCCACAATGTAAAAACACTTTTTGGTGGAACCTTGAAATCTGTTTTGGGATCGACTGCAAAACATGGTCTACCATAGACTTTAGATGGCTTTGGTATTGTGGTGATACATTAAGCTATATTCAATTTGAATTCTCCATAGCCAAGGTCCTGGATCTGAAGGTCTTTACTTGGGATGGAGGTCGAGGAAGACGATGCGGTAGGAATTGATGGAATGGATGATTTTGTGAGTGTCGATGGGTCAATATATTTGGACGAAGTGGAAGATAAGGCTTCCTGATTGATGGGTACCTGGTACTTAGCAGTGGCTCGTAGGTTAGTACAGTATTGAAATGGATCGGGATCTCCTAGGATAGTGATCTCAGTACCATCAAAAGGGAATTTTAGGCATTGTTGGTATGTGGATGGAATGGCCTTCACATCATGAATCCAGGGGTGACCAAGTAAGATATTATAGTGTATGTCACAATCTAGGACCTGGCATGTTGTATCTATGATAACTAGTCCTACCCAAAGTGGAATGGTACTGATGCCTTTAGAAGCACATTCTTCATCATTGTATGCCTTGATGACGATGCTCTTGCTAGCATCTACACATGCATTAGAGAAACCAAGAGCTTTAACCAATTTTATAGAGCAGATGCTCAATCCTACTCTGCCATCTACTAGGACTCATCTAACCTTATGCTTGTGGACAAAAACCTTGATGTGAAGGGCATCATTATGAGATGGTTTGGGCAAGGAATAGTCACTGTCCGAAAAGGTGATGTGATGAGGTGAATCAAGATATCCAGCCATAGTCTCAAATTGGTTAACATCAATGTTGGTTGGGATAGACAACTCTTGTAGGACTTTATCCAAGATGGCCTTATGTGCGGGTGAAATATGAAGTAGTTCGAGAATGGATATTTGAGCAGGCATTTTATTCAATTGCTCAATAATGTTGAACTTCAGCTTTTGGTTTGACTGTCTGGCAGATGGATTAGGTATGGTGATTTTTGGTTGATGTGCAAAAGGACCTGGGATAGTGATGCAGAGTGGCAGAGGAAGCAACACCTTTTTTTGAAAAACTTCTCTCAATGCACAAATGAACTTCACTATTCCTTCCAACAAGCAACTTGACCACTCAACTTGACTCACACAATTGGAAATCTCAAAAAGACTTGGGGATGATGTAAATACTCTTCACACAGCACAACATGACCAAACAAACAGACCTTGCACCCAAAAACATCCATTCTTCCATTGCTCCTACACAAGCCCATGCAACTTTGTAACATTCACCATTAGGACAGTCAAAATAAAATCTGATTAAAAGCATTAACCAGAACATAAAAAATGGTTTTAGACTCCTAACACCATCCTCCACAAGTTCCCAAAAGCATAGGATCAAACACCCAAAACAAATGTATCAGAAAATTGATTTACAAGCCATACACAAGGCTTAACTTGGCCTGTACAAGGAAGCTTCCAACTTGTCAAGGCACACCCCAACACCCCTAATGCCTTTAAAAGAATCCAAAAGGTTCCCCAAGACCTGTTCCATGCTTTCCATCCATTATATTTTCTCAAATACTCAAAAAACAACAAATACTCTATTCAAATGATCACATTTTGGACTGTATAAAGCAAAAACCAGACCTAGGGCATCACATAAATTTTGCAAAACTCCATATTTTATTCTAAAACAAATTGGAACATGAATATGATCCCTAAATCTATCATTCCACCAATTTTCAGATTTTTCCCATGGTGGAAATGGGAATTACATCCATTTTGATGACCAAACCCTTGTTTTGCAAGGTTTCAGACCCACTTTCACTAAAATTGATGTAACTTACTCAATACTTAATGAAAACGATCCAAATCACCACCAAAATAAAGTATACTCTTCCCTCTTTCAAAAAATTCCAATTGGGAGTCCGTACAATTCTGTACCAGACCGTACCAATCACGGGAACAGTGAAAAATGCTGGAAAAAACAGGAAAACTCAGTTTTTTATTATATTTAATGCTTTAAAACTTCATCCAACAACCTGCCTCGACCAAAAGGAGGCTATTTAAACTTTTCCACATCATTACCAACGACCCTCAACTGATTTTTGAAGGAGGGAACTGTTGGAAAGTGTGATTACATCCTTAATGTTGAAATTACATTAAATCACATTATGGCAATTATGCAATTTTGAAGTAACTTTTTAATCCTAAAGACCTATGACTTCTAAAACCATTCTAATGGACTAAAAATATCCTTATTACATCCTTAAGACCTCAATCTTGCATATCCAATTACAAATTTAGGATTTTGCCTTCTCAAGGCTACATGACTACATTTTTGCAAGATTGCAATTTTCTACATTTTGACTCCAAAACTTAAAGATTCACCCTAGATCTTACTCAATGGTCTTGTTAGACCTTATTGAAGATAAAATCACTCAAAAGACTCAAAAATACTCTTCCTAACCTATTCACCATCAAATGATCCAAAATGAAGGTTGAGGTGTAGGTGCTCCTGCACCATACACCCCCCCTAGAAAAGACTCATGCCTCATGAGTTGTCCTTGAATCCACTGTCTCCAAGCTTCATGAAGACTCCATTGGTTCACCAATCCACTCCACTGGTTCATGTACACTGGTTGTGCAATCTGCCCTGCACTTCTATCACCTTGGAATGTGTTCACATAAGCATTTTTCATCTCCTCTGTTCTCAGACCTGCAAACAGTCTTTTATCTTTTCCCTGGCCAAGATTGGATTGTTTACTATGTTTTGAACCTACATACAAACAAGGATTAGTAACTCTATGATATTTCTTCTTTCCTTTGTCACCTTCATGTTTGCAACTATCTTTTATGCCCTGTTTTTCTTGTCTTTCACTCACTGCCTCATCAAGTTGTTTTATCACTGTCAAATCAGACTTAGGTACTGTATTTCCTGCAAAATTTGTTTGTTTCTCAGACCTGGTCTTAACTATAGGGCATTCAATGCTTCCTACCATCACACTATCATGCAAACTCATTGTCAAATCAGACTTTACCCCTGTACTTTCCTTTAGACCTACTGCATTATCAGACCTATACTTATTCACAATATCAGAATTTTTGATCTCTTTCACAACATTAATCCTTCCACACATAATAACCTTTGCCTTACCCTTTTCATCTTCTACCCAAGGATTTAAAACAAACCTTTGACCACCTTTCATGATTGTATATTTGTTTACTCTCCCATCATGCAAAGCACATCTATCATATTGCCATGGTCTTCCAAGGAGTATGTGACAACAGTCCATTGGAAGAATGTCACAAATAACACTATCCCTGTACTCACCAATCTGGAAATCTACAATAGCTTGCTCATTTACTACCAAAGATTGACCATTACTTAACCAAGATACTTTATAAGGTAATTCATGAGGAACTCTTTTCAAATTCAGTTTATTCACCATTTCACAAGAAACCATGTTTTCAGTTGAACCTGAATCCACTACCATTCTACATACTTTACCTTGTACCTTGCAATTGATTCTGAAAAGTGATTTCCTTTGTGGGGATTCTTCAGAGATTGGCACCTTGAGTAATGCTCTCCTGATCATCAAACTCTCTCCAACTTCAGATGTAAGGTTCACCACAGGTGAGGTCACACTTTCTTCATCTTCATGCACTAATTGATTCCTCCTTTATCCACCATAAGAGCTTGAGGCTTGCTTTTCAGGACACTTGAAGGCTGGGTGTCCAGGCTGGTTACAATTGTAGCATCTTCCTGAGAATTGATAGGAACCTCTTCCTCCACCAAATCTGCCTCTTGAACCTCTCCATCCACCTCTAGAATCAGATTGATCTTGGTCCTTCTTATCACCTCCTTGACTCTCATTGTTTTCCTTGAAATTAGGATTGAATCCTCTTCCTCTAGAAGTGTTGCCTCTTCCTCTTGCTGATTTGTCTTGCCTTCTCTTCATTTTCTCCTCCACCCTGATAGCCATTTGATAACAATCCTCTACACTCCTAGGGTTAGCCAAAACCAATTCATCTTGTATGTTAAGCCTTAAACCACCAACATATCTAGCAATCTTTTCATCTTCATTCTCATGATGACCAGATCTTAAACTCAATTTATAAAACTCCTCAATATAAGACTTAATATCCATTTCCCTTTGTCTTAAGTTTTGTAGTCTCTTAAACAATTGAACTTGGTGATCCTTGGGTAAGAATTTACCTTTAAGCTTTGATATCATCTTATCCCATGATGTGATCTTAGACTTTCCTTGCTTCCTCCTCTCAGATTGAAGGTAATCCCACCATACCAAAGCATGACCCTGCAACTTAGTTTTTGCAATCTTGACCCTTTGTTCTTCAGGAACCTCATCACATTCAAAATGGTTATCAATTGCAGCAATCCAATCCAATAGTTCTTCATCATTTAAACTACCACCATACTTAGGAACATCAAGTTTTACCTTAGGCTTGTCAGTCTTCACTGCTTTCAGCAACCTTGCAATTCTTTGATCCTCTGGAGTAAGCTCTTCTTCCACATCTTCAAACTCCTCATCTTCCTCTTCTTCAGTCTCAGTCTCTTCCACTTCCCTTCTTTTGTTTGTCTCCAAGGCTATGACTCTCTCTTCCAACTCTCTGAGTTCTCTTGCATGCCTATCTTTCATCTCCTTCATCTCTTTAGCCATATCATTCTTCTTTGGAGGCATCTTGTCAACCTTGCCTCTTCTTCAACCTGAAAAATGAAAATAGATCTACTTCCTGATGCTCTGGTACCACTATGATGCAGAGTGGCAGAGGAAGCAACACCTTTTTTTGAAAAACTTCTCTCAATGCACAAATGAACTTCACTATTCCTTCCAACAAGCAACTTGACCACTCAACTTGACTCACACAACTGGACATCTCAAAAAGACTTGGGGATGATTTAAATACTCTTCACACAGCACAGCATGACCAAACAAACAGACCTTGCACCCAAAAACATCCATTCTTCCATTGCTCCTACACAAGCCCATGCAACTTTGTAACATTCACCATTAGGACAGTCAAAATAAAATCTGATTAAAAGCATTAACCAGACCATAAAACATGGTTTTAGACTCCTAACACCATCCTCCACAAGTTCCCAAAAGCATAGGATCAAACACCCAAAACAAATGTATCAGAAAATTGATTTACAAGCCATACACAAGGCTTAACTTGGCCTGTACAAGGAAGCTTCCAACTTGTCAAGGCACACCCCAACACCCCTAATGCCTTTAAAAGAACCCAAAAAGTTCCCCAAGACTTTTTCCATGCTTTCCATCCATTATATTTTCTCAAATACTCAAAAAACAACAAATACTCTATTCAAATGATCACATTTTGGACTGTATAAAGCAAAAACCAGACCTAGGGCATCACATAAATTTTGTAAAACTCCATATTTTATTCTAAAAAAAAATTGAACATGAATATGATCCCTAAATCTATCATTCCACCAATTTTCAGATTTTTCCCATGGTGGAAATGGGAATTACATCCATTTTGATGACCAAACCCTTGTTTTGCAAGGTTTCAGACCCACTTTCACTAAAATTGATGTAACTTACTCAATACTTAATGAAAATGATCCAAATCACCACCAAAATAAATTAGACTCTTCCCTCTTTCAAAAAATTCCAATTGGGAGTCCGTACAATTCTGTACCAGACCGTACCAATCACGGGAACAGTGAAAAACGCTGGAAAAAAAAGGAAAACTCAGTTTTTTATTATATTTAATGCTTTAAAACTTCATCCAACAACCTGCCTCGACCAGAAGGAGGCTATTTAAACTTTTCCACATCATTACCAATGACCCTCAACTGATTTTTGAAGGAGGGAACTATTGGAAAGTGTGATTACATCCTTAATGTTGAAATTACATTAAATCACATTATGGCAATTATGCAATTTTGAAGTAACTTTTTAATCCTAAAGACCTATGACTTCTAAAACCATTCTAATGGACTAAAAATATCCTTATTACATCCTTAAGACCTCAATCTTGCATATCCAATTACAAATTTAGGATTTTGCCTTCTCAAGGCTACATGACTACATTTTTGCAAGATTGCAATTTTCTACATTTTGACTCCAAAACTTAAAGATTCACCCTAGATCTTACTCAATGGTCTTGTTAGACCTTATTGAAGATAAAATCACTCAAAAGACTCAAAAATACTCTTCCTAACCTATTCACCATCAAATGATCCAAAATAAAGGTTGAGGTGTAGGTGCTCCTGCACCAGATAGTGACCTTGCCTTTACGTATGGTGACATTGCATTCTAGGGCCTTTTTAATGGTAATGGTATTAACACATTCATCTTCATCAGCAGTGCGAAGATTGTTAATAATAGTACCATCAAGATAATTGTAAGTAGGACAACCATTATTGTAAGCCGAACGAATGTGGTTGGCTTGATTATTCTTTGTGCCAGATGAGGAAGCTTTACCATGATCCTACAGTGGGTTTTTCTGGATAGTATGATCCGCATTAGATGTAAATGATTGACCACCTAACTCAATGTTGTGGTTCTCAATGAGTTCTTGCACCAGATTTCACAATTGATGACAAGAGGAAGTTTTGTGCCCTTTGGCACTATGGTAATCACAAAATGCACTGTCATCCCACCATGGCGGCTTGAGCTGACCAAGGTCATATGGTTTTGGCTCTTCTAGCATTATGACATCATTTTGAAGAAGTTTCTTCAAGACAATTTCAGTAGGTTCACCCAAAGGGGTGTATGTGCATTTTTGGAATTGTTGGGGTTGACGCATGTGCCTTTGATTAGTTTGTGCATGATTTCTTTGGATAGCATTGGTAGTTGGTGTTGGTGTAGTTACAGGTGCGTTTTGATTTTTTACTCCTTTGATTGTGAGTACATGACCTGTTCCATTGATGGGTTTTGCATCAACCACACTATCGTTTGTGATATGCTTGTTCTTAACACAGTATTTGGTTTTGTCATTTGAGCTACTTTGGTTATTATTTGTGGTGGTGTTGATGGTTTTTCCACCATATTTTAATTGCCTTTGGCGATCAAGGCTTTCTTAAGTTGAACACCCTTTTCAACAAGGTCGACAAAGGTGGTGCAACAATGGACTTGTAAGCCATGCCTTAGTGGTCCTAGGAGAGTTTGTACAAACATGGTGACTTTTTCCTTTTCAGGTATTTCTATTGGACATCTGCTTGCTAAGGTTCTCCATCTTTGAAAGAATGGAATAAAAGTCTCTCATGCATCTTCTTGGGTAAGTCTGCATAAGGAGGAAATGTTGATATCTATGTGAATGTTATAAGCATAGTTTTCAACAAAATTGTTTACCAATTCATCCCATGTTTTGATTCCCTTAGGCAATAGCGAGAACCATTCTAGTGCATGACCTGCGAGATTTCTAGAAAAGTGTCTCATGAGATAAGTTTTCTCATATGCAATGTCCATGCAACTAGTGGTGAATTCTCTTATGTGTTAAATGGGGTTTGTTTTTCCTTTGTATTTTGGAAAATGAGGTACCACATATCCATGAGGAAAGGATGGCATATACAAGGTTGTGTCAAATGGATATGGACACAAGTCATGTGACATGTATGATTTTTTGTTGGATTGTTGCAAGGTCTCCACTTGTGTTTGAAGAGCAGTGAGTTGGAGTGTGAGTGTTTCCACCATGGGATGGTTGGTAGCATCACTCATGTTGGTGATAGGGATAGCTTGATTCCCTACCTATTGTGATGAGATGTGTTGATTTGGAATTGGTTGTTGGTGAGAAAAATGAGTGTTTTGATTATGCAGTTGTTGGAAATGAGTGTTTTGATGAGAGATGTGCTGCTGTGTATGGACTTGAGAGGCATAAGTGGGGATGTGATATCATGCCATGTTGGACTGAATTTGAGGACCTTGTTGGTTTTGATTTTGTTGATGTCCAAATGGAGTGAAGGATTGAGTTCCTTGTTGACTTTGAGCTTGTTGATGCCCAAATGGAGTGAAGGATTGAGCGCCTTGATTGCCTTGAGGAATGTTGGTATTAACCTACTAGGAACTGGGTTGGGTGCCCTATATGACAATTCTTCATTTATTTCTCCCAAAAGGGTTGGATGAGTTGGTTTCCATAGTATTTGAAGAACCTAATAATAGGTTTTCTAATGTACTCATGGAACAAGATGTAGTTCCAAGGAGATTTGAGGTGGTTGCCCCTATTTTTTGTGAAGGAATGGTGGATGTTTGTTGGGGGATGGATTGTGATGTTGTGTTGGTTTGGGAAGCTGATCCCCCAATAGATGTTGTGTTGGTTGTGGTGGTAGTATGACCAAGGGAGGTAGAATTGATGGTGTTGATGACATTTTGTGAAGAGGTTCCCATGGAAGGATTGTGTGATGGTGGAGTGGGAGAAGTTTCTCTAAGAGTGTTAAGATCAAATCCCTTTGTTAACTTAGCCCCTTGGTCAAGGAGCATAGCTAGGAATCTAGAAGAGTCATTTAAGACTACTTCTTCCACAAAAGCAACAACTTCTAGATGTTGGGAAACAACTAATAAGTCTTCTTCAAAGACTTCCCCATTTTGATCCTGTTGGATAAATGGTTCAAAAATATGTGATGGAGATGGTGGGATGTTCATTTCACTAAAAGGATTGATGTTGGAATTTCCCATGTCAAAAACAAGGATTGTTCATGGCATTAGAGAATGAATCCATGCCAGTTGTGAATTCAAGAAAGCTGGTGTCTTGTCTAAAAGAATCCATGAGTTTTTTCTTTTTCTGTAATCTAGTTTCAACCATACAAGGTTTGTTCAACTTGGGATGATGGAGAGAATGATCTAAGTATGATACTATGTTTTTGGTTTCTTTGGATATTTTAAGGAATGCTATGAAATGCGAGTGAGACCAAGATGAGGCTAAAGACTTGTGAATGCCAATGGTGTGATACTAAAATGGAGATGGTAAATGATATGCAACTAAGGTAGCCTAAGATGTACTTACTATTGAGGGATTTAAAGAGGACAACTTGAGCAAACAAATTTTTTGCAATGATTCAAGTTTGAAAGACCAATGGGCCATAAAAGGACTATAAAGAGGATAAAGTGAAGTTTTCACACTAGATTATTGAGTGGGAAATAATTCACAAAAGTTTTGACAAATGACAAAGGGTAATTGGGTCCAATGATAACCTACTATTGAATGCAAAGTTTTGACAATGAATGGTAAGAGTCAGCTCCTAAAATCTGCAAAAGTAAGTGTCTAAGGAGATGGTGAAGTTACCAATGCAACTAGTGGAAAGCCAATGGAAACCTATTGTGAGCCTAAAATGGTTCCTATAATGCAATGTTTGATGGAAGCTGAGCAATTCAGAGTCTGGTTTGAGCTGTGACAGTGAAGGAAGACTTGATTGAAGTAAAGACAAGTTGTGGAATTTTAGTTTTCATAGTGAGAAGATGATTTGAAATTTTTTGTAAATGCATCGCAGCAAATGCGGTATGATAGAGTAAATGTGGATCACAAAGGCAAATGCAATTCAGAAAGTGTCGATTGCGACACAATCTAGCGAAAGCAGGTTGATATTTCTCAAATGCGACTCAAGATAATTAATGCAGTTTGATACTAGAAAATGCGGCATAGTATAGTGAATGTGGATTAGTGTGTTTCAATTGTGGCTCATCAGAGCGAATGTGGCTCAGGATGTTTCAAATGTGGCCCATCAGAGTGAATGTGGCTCAAAATATGGCAATTGTATTTTAACAGAGCACTTGCGTTGCATGAAGCAAATTTTGAAAAAAAGAAAACAGTTTTGCCGATTTGACAAGTTTGGACCCAGATTGTTGATGTTCAGTTTGTTGAAGTTTGTTTGAAAAAAGTAGGCAAACACATAAAAACTAAAACATTGAGTGTATGTTCAAAGATCAAGCATGACCCCTTTTTTGTTTTCACTAGTATTTGAACAAAAAGACACTTCAAGTAGACTCACTCTTAATAGTCAAAGGGTCATCATAACAATCACATCCCACATCTTAAAATCGCATCGACTCACACAACCGTGTCACCCCCTACAGGGTACCCATGTTTTTGTCTTTTCCAGATGCGTACTCAAGGTGACAAAAGTGGATACCGAATCCCTTGAGCAAACAATCTGTGGCGATTATATGGTGAGTGTCTTGGGGGTAGATTCTTCCCTACCCTTGAATTGTGATTGAAAGAATGTCTGGATACTAACACAACTGGCTTCTACACTATGGTTCATAGTAAAGGTTTCCGTTCAACATGGCAATAGATAAACTCCCTCAAGAGACCTCCCAATCTTTAGAACAAAGACTTTGGGGATGGTTATCTTGCCACTTTCTTTGAATATGGGTTTCCCCAAAATTCACTTTTGATTATAGTGGGTTGGAAAACTTGTATTTGGTTGTTCCCACCTAGGTCATTCCCATAGGATGAGTACTTTTTCTCACTACGGATGGCCTTCTAAAGGTTTTAATAAAGCAATAAAATGCATAAAGATAAAATGGGTAAGTCTTGTTTTTTGGTCACCCAGTAAAGGGGAGAGCATATACCTATTACCCAATCAAGCACAATAGACAAGTTGTTCAGTTTTAAACCCAAATGAAAATTTTCTACATTAAGTGAAGATGTTGCTTCACAACAAGCATGGGGTTCATTTTAACCAAAAAATAAATAAATTTGGTGACTATCCTAGGATTGATAAATTCCATATTAGAATATCTATCCTAGGATTGATAAATTCCAATTTAAAGTGTCTATCCTAGGATTGGTTCATTTTAATCCCCATAAATTAATCAAACTATTGGCCGCAGTCGCATCGGATCTAGATTACAATTCAATAATGAAGATTACTAGTCATTTTCGGTGCGAAATAACAGATGTGGCTCGAAAAAGCAGATGCAGTTCGGGGTCTATCAAATGCATTGCGACAGGTAGTATGCATCGTTCACGAGTGCAAATGTGGTGTGACAAAGCACTTGCATTGTGTAGGCTGGTGGTTGCATTGTTTTGTATTCGTGTACTTGCAAAACAAAATTTGAGGCCGTACGAGAACCTGCAAAAAATGTGTGAGTGGGTCGGGTTCACCAATGTAATGATGTTAATTTTTTGCAAGGTCAAAACTAGATTAGTAACACGTGCAAGTTAATAAAAACATCAAGTAATCAAATGCAAAGGAGAAAATAACAAGAAATGAAAGAAACTAGATGGATCTCACCCATTCCTATGCTCCATGACTGATTTCCATTGCACCTCCTTGGCTTTGCTGTGATAATGGATGCCCTTAGATTGTATATGTGAGAAAATCCTATAATTTCTAGCCCTAAACAAAGCTTTGAAGGATTTATAAACAAACTCTATGCAAACTAGAAATTTAATTCTATTATGCAAATTAGTAATAAGACTAAAGATGATAGTAAGAGATGACAATAAATCCGATTACCAAAAATAATAAGAGATTAAGAGATACCAAAAATGAGATCAAGATTGTCATTTTATAGAAAATGCAATCTTGAACAGATGAACGAGATGAGAAATTGAGAAATGCCCTAGAATCAACGGTCAAGATTCAAAGTGACAACTCTCAATTAGGGTTAGGGCAAGAATCCCTAAATGTGTGGAAAAGATTTAATTTGATAAATTAAATCAATGGTGGAGAATAAACGTGACCTTGAGATCAAATTAGTAAAAATCAAGAGAAAAGGAGATGAGATTTTAGAAAATCAATAATTTTAGCAATTACTTGATTTATAGAAGAATAATTCCATTTTGAATTAAATTAATTCAAAAATATGGATTTGTGAGATAATGAGTAATTGATTTTTGCAATTAATTACTAAAAGAAGAATTAGTTAACAAATGTGAAGTCATTTTTAAATAAATTACTTTATTTAAAAAGAGGAAAATGTCACTTAAGGCAATTTAATAATTAATAATAATTATTTAATTTAGAAGAGATAGTTAATTAATTAAATAAATTAGTGAATCTATTTAATTAAGAGAGGATTTAGGAATTAGTGACATATTAAATAAATATATTAAAATATACTTATTTAATAATCAGGAGGACATTAATGGTAAGGATTAATTAAATAAATGAGACTTTATCTAATTGTAATAAGACTTTGATAATTAGTGACACATTAAATAAATAAGTTTTATTTATTTAATAATCATGGAGAATAAAGGATCATGAATTAATTAAATAATTATAAATTATTTAATTAATAGTTGAATGTGGGTTAGATACATAATTACAAGGTTATAATCATGTTATGACGAAAGGTAGTAAAATAGTGGTCGCAGGCCTAAGTCATTTTTAGGTGTCTACACCTAAAACCCTACAAAAATAATGAAAAATGATAAAATGATGAAGTGGGTACAAGGTACATACCATGGGGTCCATGCCCTCTAATCATCTAAAGGTTTAGATGATGTATCTATAATGCTCGGTAACGAGAATCACTATATTCATGCACGGTCTCCTCACTCTGAGCTCTCTAAATTTGTAAGCGTGAAAGTGAAAATGAATTGACTTTTACCTATTTTCAACCTATTTATACGGTCAAAGTGGGATTTTCTTCAAAAAAATTTAATTGGAGGGTCTTTTGACAACCTTTTACTAATTTGTTCACTACCTCAATGTCATCCGATTTTGAAACCGATTGCCTTGTTATTTTTCTGGGCATCCAATTAGCTTATCAGGACACTTTCCAAATTTTTCTGACCCCGGGCCAAAAATCAAAAAAATTCTCGAGGGGGCATAGGCACTCCATACCTTTGTTGGGGCATATTCTTGAATTGTTTTATTTGCCATAACATTGTAGGCTGCATTATGACAAAGAGGGGGAAAATCCAGCGACATAAAATTGACCTAGACCTGTGAACTCAATTTTTTCCATAATTCTTCTAAACATAATTAAAGTAGTTGATTATGTCCTATCTAAATTCAATTATTAATTAAATAATTCTTAATTATTTAATTAATTCATGTATTTTATTCTTCTTGACTATTTAAATAAATAAATTATATTTATTTTATTTAATATGCCACTAATGTCTAATGTCGTCTTTCATTAAATAAATCATTAAATTTATTTAATTAATCCATTATTCCCCCTTGATTATTTAAATAAATAAATTTTATTTAAATGTGTCTCTAATAATAATGTCTTCTCATAACTAAATAAATCCCCCACAATTTATTTAATTATTAAAATAAATAAATCAAAGCTGAATCGAATTGATAGAAATCTAGTAAAATGGTCAACTCCTCAAAAGGACTTTGTTAAACTAAACTTCGATGGTGCATCGAAGTGTAATCCGGGTGAATCAGGAGCCAGGATTTTCTTTCGTGACCACTTAGGGAAATTTTTAGCTTTGAGATCCAAACATCTTAACAAAGGCTCTAACAATTTAGCGAAAGCCAAAGCACTGGTACTAGGTTTGGAAATGGCCTTAGAATTGGGACTTGAAAATATTAATACTAAAGGGGACTTGTTATTGATAATTAATGCACACTTAAATAAAAAATCATCCACAATTGGTCTATTAAGTACGTCCTCCAAAGGCCTTGGGATATCCTTCAACATTTCAAAAATTATTCAATTTCTCACGCCTTTAGGGAAGGAAATTTTCTGGCAGATTCTCTAGCATCCATGGGCAGTGTAAATTGGGAAATAAGGATATCTTCTAACTTTTCCATACTACCCAATTACCCCAATTTAGTACATTGGATTGAACATGATGCTTGTCACTTCAAGTAAGTTTCCATTGGCCTAGCTCAAAAATCTTCGGTGGCTTATATATGGTCAGAGTTTGTTAAATTCTTGATAACTCTACCACTATCCCAACTTTACAACTCGCATCTTTTGATGATCTTCTGTCAGATCTCACCCTACTTGATCACATTTTTGGTATTTATTCTTCCTGAAAAATGTAGTTGGCCTTGGTACTTTTGGGATATCATCATGTGCTCCAATATTCTATGAGTGTTTTCCAAGGATCTGATGGGACAAGCCACACTTGCATTTTATGGTGGCTTGGATTTTGTTACCTATTTTTTGTTGGGTAATGCTTATCAAATGTTGGCATGTGTACTTGATGGTATTTCTTGGGCTCCAATATTTTTTATTGACGATACTCTATTTTAATTCCTGATGGTTGATTATCTTCCATTGTATGTCCAATCAAATTGAAAGATCAAACTCATTTACTTTGATGCCATATGATATTGACGCCTTCATTAATTTCTATTTAGTGAATATTGGCTTTTGTGTTACCTTATATTTGGTATTTTCATCAACTTGGGTAAATTCCTCCAAGAAGCCTCTTTGGGTGTTCATTGCCATTTCAGTCTCAAGCATTCTTTGGTAGTTCAAGAATTTTTTGTGAAAGCATGGCGCTTCGTCGATGGAACTTTCATATCAGTTGCCCCATCTAGGTCTAGGAAAGACCACTTGAAGACAACCTTTCCTAGGCAGTTTTGAATCGCATTTTTAAAACAGGGAGTATGCATGAGGAGGATGCAGTTTGTTTAGTTCTGGGTAAGGAAATCATTTGGCAAAGAGCTCATATGGCTTTATTTCCTTTGTAGATTCTCTCTATTTTTCTGTCAAATATTATGGATTTGCTTCAATCACTGAGGGATTTAGAGAAAATTGTCTCTAAATTTGTAGACCCTCAATTCTGTGAAAAGAATGACTTGCTGCCTCTAGCCCAAAAGTACAATTTCTTCATAGGGGAGGGCTACATTGGTGGCTTATTCCCATCTAATTACCTTAAATATATAGTAGGCTATGAGTAAATCTTTTGAAGCTATTCAACTGGGGCTTCAACTTGGTAATGATTATGTCTTGTTGTTAGCACTCAAGAAAAATGAAAATAGGTTCTCTAGTTCTCTATCGGCTGAAATCAAAGAAAAATTCTATGCAATCTCCTTTCTATGGGACTTTGTTCTGAACCCTCCATTTTTTTGGCTTGCAATGAGAAATCTTTAGGTGAAAGTAGATTCTGAGACTCTTGTCCATAAAATTGAACATTTTGAGCCCATTGCTCACTGTGCCACCTCCTCACATTTGGGGGCTTTGACTGTTAGGGAGCTAGGGGTTATTGTAAAGGCTGAAATCCCTTGTCTTGGGCCTGAATCACAATTGCTTGTGTTGCACTGTACGGACATTGAGGTGCAAGACTAGGCATCAACCTATGCAGATCACATGGAGGAGTAGCCCAAAAGTTGGATGAAAGAACATGTTTTTTGTAGTGTTTGATCCGATTGGGGAAACCCATCTCAGGTTTCAAATTTTTGTGTCCCTAACTGTTCCAAGGTGGCACTACTATATCTATATTGTAAATTTTGTATTTACATCCCATATATGGGATATTTTGTAACCGTGTGATCTATAACCAAAGGTTTTATTCCTGCTTCTTTCTTGCTGATATGCCCTTTGAACCAAGTCTTAGGTAAATATTTTATCTAATTTAATATATTACTGTGGCTTGTCCACATTGCTGAAAAAATAAAATTAACTATTTAATTGTCCCATTTAACTCCCCTCCAAATTTAAATAAAAAACATTTATTTAAATCTCCCTCTTTCTAAGTAAATAATTTTAAATTATTATTTACTATCACATGACCCCACCATTTTGAATTAAAGTAATTTTAAATTCAAAATAGTATTTTCCTCCATAAATAAAGTAATTTCTAAAATTATTTGATTTTCTAACTCCCTCTTTTTCTATGCCAAATCTTATCTCCTTGTCACATACATTTTTATCCCTTGAATTAATTTCTTAAATTTAATCTTGTCCACTCATTGTGAATTCACCCTAAGGTTTTCCTAACCCTAATTTTGGGTTGTCATTTTGAATTTTTTCCATTGATTCTAGGGCACTTGTCAATCTTCAATCTTGTCCATTCATCCAAAATTGCATTTTCTATAAAATGGCAATTTTGTCCTCATTTTTGGCATCTCTTGCATCTCTCATCTCTTGACTTCATACTTGTCATTTTGCTAACCTTTTTATTTTCCAAATTGTGGTATTGCATGTAGAACTTAATTTTTACTTCCATTGCCATTAAAATCCTTCAAGATTTTCTTAGTCTAGGCATAGTCATTGTAGCTCACATACAATTTGGGGGCACACATCATATTGTAACAAATAGAGAAGGTGTAATGGAGTTCAATCATGGAGGTTGAAGATCTTGAATATATTCTTTCCTTGTTTTCATGTTATACTTCCTTTTTCCTCCATTATATGCTTTGGGTTTGATTTTGTTTATGATCTAATCATGCTAACTTAAATTTACCCTTAGTTACAATTTTTACTTGAGTTTCTAAATGTTCAAATTTTGGCCCTTTTCCTTTTATGGAAAAAAGGGGCAGAAAAATGAAAAGAAAAATAAAATAAAAAAGAATTGAATTGTTGGAAAAAGGGTGGAGTTTTGGAGTTTTGGAGTTTTTGTGTTTTTGAGTTTTTGATGTTTTTCCATCACTGCCAAAGGGGCAGATTGATGGGAAACTGTTGAGATGATTTAGGATTGTTGTCATTGATGTCAAAACCTTGGATGTAGGAGGTTGTGATTTGGATGATGTACATACTTCATCCATCTTATTGTATGCTAAGAAGTTGCATTGTGTCGAGATTATCCTTGATCTGGATATGGCAGTATTCATTTTTGGGACATCTATTGAATTATTTTGATGTAGTATAATGAAGACTAATACTTTGATGATGGCTACTATACTCAAAGCTTACTTTGGGTAACCTTACTAACCAAAACTTCATGTTGCATTTTAGAAGTTTTGTTATGTCAGATTCTGCTTCTTGGGTTAATACTGAAATTGATGATAAACAATATTTGGTCTTGGTTGTGGTATTCTCATCAGCTTTGGAATATATTTCATGTAATTCAAATATTCTATCTTTTGGTGATTGTGATATCTTATGTTTGAACTATTTTTGGTCCTTGGTAACATGGTAAAAAGATCTTTATGTGAAACCTATATTATAGGTCTGGTGTTAGCGTGCAAGGTCTTATTGAATATTTCAAGATTGATCTTCATTTCAACATATTTTGTGGTGAGATAAATTCAAATGGTGATTGGATGACTTAATTTTGTTCTATGGGTATACATGCATATATATAGAGAGCAACTTTTTGATTGAAGAAATATATGCACAGAAGTAGTATGATGTGTGCTAATAGATATAAGAGTTTGAAGGAAGGAGTAATCTATTTTGGAAGAAATTTATGCAAATGTTGTGAAGGAAGGTGTGTAGAAGATTCTTAACTGGATCTATTGCGGACATAAATTATGCTCTTAACCGGAGTTGAATTCATGAATATGTAGATGCAACTTCATAGTTCACTTTTGTCAGTGAGACTATTTTGTAATCTTTTGTTTTGTACTTGGGTAGTGAGCCCACTAGCAGTGATCCACCCAACAGTGAGCCACCCTATAGTGAGCAACTTAGCAGTGAGCCTTTGTAAAGATCACCTTATCCAGTGCTTTATAATTGAGAATTAGCATTCTCCTTGGTTTTTCCATTCTTGGGTTTCCACATAAATTTTGGTGTTCATTGTGCTTGGTGTTGATATGTGCATTCATGTTCTTATCTATTTGATTATTTTTTGATTGGTATAAGTTTTCTCTAGATTAAATAAAGAAAATAATATTTTTTAAGATAACTGATTCATCCCCCCTCTCAGTTATTCAGACTGTTCAACAATTGGTATCAAATCCTAGTCCCTTGTAGATAGAGCTTAACATCATGAGGGAGATGTTGGAAGTTTCAATAGATGGCAGGAGATTATAACTTTGAGGAAGAACTGATGTCAATATTGAGTGATATGGAAAACACAAAATATAAGAATGAAGAGTTTAAAGAAAACCTTATGGAAGCAAATGATTGCATCTCAAAGCTAAGGGAGAAAATCTAGAAATTCAAAGCAAGACACAAAGACGTCATCCAAGAATTCAAGGAGTCAAAGGAGAGTATTGTGGATTTGAAGAAGCAACAGGATGAATGCAAAATTATTAAAGAAAATTTCAAGAATATCATCAAACAAAAATTAGAAGAAAATGAGAAATTAGATCAAGAGATACGAAGGTTGAAATCTGAAGCAAGATTATGTCAAATTAGCATGATTTTGGATCAACCTATGTCCCTATAGAAATTCCACAAGGATAAAGGAGGACTTTCAATAAAAATTCAAATCTGAACACTAAGGATGAAGGCAATGCAGTGGAAGCTAAAGAAGATGTAGTGTAACAAGCAAAGAACGAAACTCTAGAAGATCTACAAAAAGACCTCCAATGAGGCAACCAAATGCTTAAAGGTACTTACCATTCAATGGTTACTTTTTTCTATGCAAAAAAATTGTACATAAGGCTATAGAGTGTACAAGCAAGATGGAACTGGATATTCAATGCTTTAATTGTCACAAGTTTTGTCATAAAGCAAGTCAATGCAAAAATGAATTATCTAATCCGACAAGAAGGAATGGAAAGAAAAATATCTTTCATGGGTACTGCTATTTATTCTATGGCTATGCTAACAAAGCTAATCAGTGCAGACCCAGGGTTCACTCAACAAAGTTAGGACAAATATGTTACAAGTGCAATCAACTTGGACATTATGCTAACACATGTAGATATGTTGCTCCAAAAAATTCTGAGAACAAAAAGAAACTTGTAGAGTCAAATGAATCTAAGAAGAATATGGTCATAGTTTGGAGGAAAAAGGAATCAAGTGTGGAGAACACTTCCATGGTACCAGATCTTGATACATTCCCTACCGATAACTGAGCCAATCTACATTAGCTCAAGGGGAGTTTCGCAGTGCATATCTTGTTAGTTCCCCCTCTCTGAAGGAATATTGATGTGATTTTTAACATGATTAAGTCTGAACTGGTTAATTAAATATTATGAAGCTTGATCTAACTAATTGAAAAGAGAATTAAAATTGATGGTGTCATCAATTTGCAATTTTTGGTGATGAAATCATTATGAGTAATTAATATAAAAGGAAGATTTTTAAAAATCGTTTCTCACAGTTTGCAAAGGAGAAGAAGAAGTTTCATTGAGCAATAAAAAGTTTGAAAGAAAGGGGCTAGCATGATGATGGAATCTATTAATAGAGGATCGAGTGATGCTTTTCCGCTAAGGCTTCAAAAGGAGTAGATTTGGATGATTTTTATGATAGAAAGATGAGAGAAATGGAAGTAGGGTTGAAGACAGATGAATTGCAAAATGTAAGTGCTCTGGGTATGGATTTATGGGGAGAATTTCCCTAGTTTGCAGACATGAAATCTATCTTGTTCTTGTTGATTTTATTCAAGGATGGTAGCATTGTTTTGGAAAAACCCTATCCAACCATAAAGGAAGCCATTGAAGCTATTACTATTTTGTGCAGTGTTGGTGACCTTCCTAGGAAGAAAATGGTAAAATACAAAGATGTGAAGGAACTTAATGGTATCGAAAAAGACCCCTAAAATCTATGATAAATGCCATTTTCAATCCTGTAGTAAGGTATTCTGCTTACACCATCACTTATACAATCTATTTCAGAAATCATGAAGTTTCTACTTCAGCTATTGTTGTATATCTTTAACAAATGATGATGAAGGAAAACAAGAAGTTTGATTTGTGTTTCCTAGTAATGGAGAACCTATCTGAGAATTTCAGAATTTCTTTTGTTGAGAGTTATCCTTTCCGATTTGGGTCTCCTCTCATATGTTTAATATTTTAATTTTTGAGTTTGTTACCAGCAAAAGAGAATGTTAAGTTGAATTCCAACATCCCTATCAGAAGGAAAGTTTACAGGTATTTGGAATGTATGGAAGATAAAGCAAGTGCATGCAAATTCTATTTCTCATCTCCACAGATGAATTTTTTCTTTGGTGTGATAGTATCAAGTTAGTTTGAGGAGGGTTCCTCCTCTAGTAAGGAGTTGGAACTTATTGGTGGTTCCCCTCCAGAACCTAAAAAGAGGAAAGTTAACACATAAGATGTCATCACTATCTCAAAAGAGAAGGAGAAGGAAGAAGAGTCTCTACTTGGATCTAAGTTTTTCAATCTAGATGATATTCAGTTGGTGTTAAATAAAGGTGATATGAAGAAGGTTGGTAAAATGTGGAGTTCCTACCCTTCGATGGATATGATTAGAATTTATGATTCCTTAGTTGATTATTTTTCTCAAAAAAGGTATTACTATTTCAGATGTTTCTGACTCATTATCAGATAATCTAGTAGAAGTTGTTGAAGAAAGGATGTTGTTGGAAGGACCTAAAGGATATAAATTCAAAGGTATGATTGAGAGAATATGTGTCAAAGCCAAGCAAGATTTATCTAAACACATTGGTGAGACAATAAAATGCATCAAGGAAATGTATGATATCTACAAGTATTATCTTTGGTGGCATAGAGTTGTCCATAATTTTAGAAGAAGAAATGTAGTTATTGAATCTGAGATGAATTATATTGGAAAGAGTTTTGATTTCTTCAAAGACAAAGATAGAAAATAGAGAATTAGAGTTGGTGAGTTACAAGCAGAGCTATTGTCTATTCAGAGACATAGGGAAGATATGGTTAGAACATTTTGGTTGGTCAAATAAATTGTTGAGGTCTGGTTGGATCATCTCTCTGGGATACTTTTTGACACAGAAGATTGTCAATGATAGTGTGTGTCTTTGTATTGGCCATCCTCATTTACATTCTTGACTTTGTTGGATAGCATGTGTACCAAAATGGTTTATGTAGTGCTAGCTTGGATGAGGATTCTTCCAACTATGAGGAAAAGGTATAAGAAGATTTTTCATGTGAAAATTGTTATTTTTAATTGAGTTTTTGAATGTTTAAATGTTGGCCCTTTTCCTTTGATGGAAAAAAGGGGAGAAAAATGAAAAAGAAAAAAAGAGGAATTGAATTGTTGGACAAAGGGGGAGTTTTGGAGTTTTGGAGTTTTTGTGTTTTTGTGTTTTTGATGTTTGTCCATCAATGCCAAAGGGGGAGATTGTTTAGAAGTTGTTGAGATGATTTAGAATTATTTTCGTTGATGTCAAAACCTTGGATCTAGAAGGTTGTGCTCTAGATGACTACATACTTGATCCATCTTATCGTATGTTATGGTGTTGCATTGTGTAGAGATTATCCTTGATCTAGATATGGTAGTATTCATTTTTCGGACATCTATTGAATTTAGTTGATGTAGTATAATGAATAATAATCCTCTGATGATGGTTGTTGTACTCAAAGTTTACTTTGAATAACATTGTTGGAGTGAGAAAGACATTGAGAGGGGGGAGGGGGCGTTGAATTAGTGTCATAAAATAATTTAATTTTTTTTACATAATCTAAAACAAAGCAGATTTATTCTCTCATTTATCAATGATTAACTCATCCATAGATTGAATGCAATCACATATAACTGTAATGAGAAGTATAACCATGAAACTTAGCATAACAAGGCATTCACACAATGAAATAGTGAAACAAAGATAAGCAATGTGAAATAAGATATGCCGAGTGAAAACCCTCATAAGGTAGAAAAACAACTCCTAAACTATTGCCTTTCTAGGCTTATATTAAAAACCACTTTTGACAATGCCTTATAGGTTGATTTCATAGCACCAACTCAAGGAGCACCAACCCCTCATTTTGAAACACCAATTTCAAGGAGCACCAACCCCTTTTCTATTTTCAGTAAGAAATGCAATGATATAGAGGATCTCTCTATTTCTCTCTTTTATCACAAGTACCTCTTGATAGACAATACCTAAAATCCTTAAAGTTCAAGAATGAAATTTAAGAATTCCAGCCACTATCTCATCTTGAGACTGCTTGATATTGAACTTATATTTCAGAATTTCAATCTCAAAAAAAACAAAACATGTCTTCCTATGTAGACTATACAATAGTCGATATTTTCTCACAATACTTCAGATTCAGTTCTGATAGTTCTAAAACTATTAACACTCTCTCTATTTTTCTTTCTTACAAATATTTCTTCATTTTTCATTTCAAGAAATTAGAACACAGTAACTTATCTTATTTCATTTAAAAAAATAGACGTAATTTTTCATGTACCCAACTTTTGTCAAATCATGTTGCCAAGTATTGTAGTGATTTGGAGAAATGTTCAGCATGGTGGATTTCTTCTAATAGAATGGTCAAGGAAAATGCATTTTTAAAAAGAAGACTAAATACTATCCACACAAGGAGCTTGCACAAGCAATACTAACTGAAAAAGAATTAAACAATATATTCCATGCACCATTCAAAAGATCTTTGAAAACTGTAGCAACAAAAATGTAACCGAAACCCCATTTTCATGCACTCAAGAACAACTACCACTGAATCCAAGGGAAATAATGATATATTTCATAGAAATCATGATTACCCACCAATTGTAACACAATCCCTTAAAGAAGGAGCAACAACAAATATAATAATTTAACTGGGTATCTATATGAGACAAGAGTAACTGAGATGCGGTATTTCTGACCACGAATAAATAAACCCATTTGAGCATTGTTTAGAAAAGAGAAAACAATTATCTTCTATTTTTGTGCCATGAGAAGTAATGTTTCCTCAAACTTCAGAATATAAGGTGAATACCTTAAGTGAATTCGAGAGAACTGTCATGGAGAAATTTACCAACCCGACTAAAAGACAAAATAACAAAGCTTATTCCTATTTTGTGCCTTCACCCAAAGATAAAAGGCCAACAAAAACACCGACCATGGCATGGATCTTGTAGAGAGCTTCATTAGCTGTCAAAGAATTGTAGTAACTCAAAAAAGACTGAGTAACGACTGAGAGAAAATATCTAAGGAGGCGAAAAAGCTAGGGTTCCAAACCCTCAAGCTTGTGAAAAAACAATACAATTTCCCTAACCTTTCCTTTGCAAAGCAATCGATGCCATTTCCAAGAATTGATAAAGTTTGAAGTCCAAAAGGACTGAAGTCATAAGTAGAAAACTCATAATGCATTATGAATTCCATGGACAAGCCAATGCAATGCATGCTAACAATTTCATTACCTCTAGAATTCATACAAACCATTGATCAACATCATCAATGGTAAGATTTAATCGATGTTCAATGATCATGAAAGTAAGAATACCGACACAATTATATCTTTAATAATTTGTCATGACCACTTAAAACAAATGTTGATTACCTTAACCATCATTGTTACCAAGAATTAAAAACCATGTAACTTTCATAGTGGATTTTAAATAATCAATACCTCACACCTATTGTTGGCCTTAAGGCCTAATGAAATATCAAACATAAGACTCGATTCCATGCTAATGTGAGGTTCAATTTATTGAACTTTTAAAGATTAACATACAAGGCCCAAAACAAATGACTCCCTTTAAATTCATTTTGTAAATGAATGTAAGTCAAAGATAATACATCAAATCAGCATTGCAAAGATGCTCATACCTTTTCCAAGAGAAGATTCCAATTCATATCAACGTATCATATACCCATGCAAATATCAATTGTTTAAGGAAACCCGATATGGTTTTCTTAAAAATAAAAACCAACTCCATTGATGATTCAAAAATCCAAGTTAACTGTAAGCATTACTTGAATGCAGTTGAAAAGAAAAACACAACTTTGAACATGGAAACATTATCCTATAAACAAGATTCCTTATAATCTACACATGGATTCAAGAGATCAGTACCACTGAAACCAATATCATAATGATGAACTTAGAACCAAGTATAACAAGATAGAATATAAACAAGAGTTCCAACCAATGGAATGTAAACTTTGCAATTGATAATCAACCACAAAGATGCCAATTCTGAAACACAATATTTTCATCAAGGACAAATACTAAAAGAGAAGCTCAACAAACTCCCCCTTTGTCCTTGATGGCCAAAACTGAGCCACCAAACCAAAATACTGAACCAAAACTAAGAGATCATCATTCTCCCCCTTTTTGTCACAAGGATAAAGGAGGGACACTAGTGAAAAACCAAGAAGCTGCAAATATAGCAATGGAGCAGCAAAGCATGAGCTACAAAGAGAGCTATACAACTCCCCCTATCACCAAGATAGAGTATTAAGATAGAAAAAATTAAGAGACAATTCCCAATCTAGACCGAAGTCTTTCAAATACCTCTTTAGCCAAAGGCTTAGTGAAGATTTCAGCTACCTGTGCTTGTGTAGGAGCATATTGCATAGAAACCTCATTAGCCAACACCTTTTCATGAAGAAAGTGAAATTTAATAGCAATGTATTTAGTGCGAGAGTGCATAACATGATTTTTGGAGATATTAATCACACTAGTATTATCACAAAGAATAGAAACATGTTTATGAATTTCAATATCCATGTCAGATAGAGTTCGAGACATCTAGATTACTTGAGTACAACAAGAGGAGGCAGCAATATATTCCTCTTTAGCAGTGGAGAGTGAAATAGATTCTTGTTTTTTGATGTGTCATGCCACTAATCAATTACCAATAAAGAAAGCAGCATCACTAGTGCTTTCCCTATCATCCAAACAACCAACCCATTCAACATCAGTATATGCAACTACTGAAAAATAATTGCTTATGGGATACCAGAATCCATAATCAAGAGTGCCTTGAACATTTTTAAGAATCCTTGTAACAACATTAATATGAGATTCCTTAGGAGATGACTAAAATCTTGCAACCATGCAAACTTCCTACATTATGTCAGGTCTAGAGGTTGTTAGATATAACAAGTTGCCTATCATTGACCTATAGTCAGTTGGATTTATAGCGGGAGAATCATCAACCTTGCTGCGTTTGCAGCTGGTAACCATTGGAGTGCTAATTGGATGACATTCATTCATTTGAAATTTCTTTAGCATCTCTCTTACATATTTTATTTGAGAGAGAAAAATACCAGTTTCAAGTTGAGAGATTTGAAGACCTAAGAAGAAGGTAGTTCTCCCAACATTGACATTCCAAACTCAGATTCCATAATCTGAGAGAACTTTTTACTCAAATTAGTATTGTTGCAAACAAATATAGTATCATCAACATAGATTTCAACACCATAATATCAAAACCATCAATATTAACATAAATATTGTTGTCTACACCTCCTCTAATAAAACCTTTTGAAATCGGATGATTATCCATTCTAGAGTACCAAGCTCTAGGAGCTTGTTTTAGGTCATATAGAGTCTTTTTCAGCCTATAGACATGATTAGGCTTGTTTTTGCAAATGAACCCTACAGGCTATTCTATATGAACTTATTCGTCCAAATAACCATTCAAAAAGGAAGTTTTGACATCCATTTGATATACAGTAAATTTCTTGAAAAAATAATAAGCCAAGAATATTCTAATAACTTCAAGTCTAGCTATAGGTGCAAAGGTTTCACAAAATTCAATAGCTTCTTGCTGAGCATATCCTTTGCAGACATACCTAGCCTTGTTGCGAACAACATGGTGATTTTCATCATGTTTTTTTGTGAGTATCCATTTTCCCCCTATGACATTTTTGTCATCTGGTCTTGGGACTAACTGCCAAGTATGATTTTTCTAAATTTGATCAATTTCTTCCCGCATTGCCTTAAGCCAACATTCATCAGTTAGAGCTTCATCAATTTTTTTTGGCTCAAATTGTGTAACTAAACAGAAAGCAGTAAGCTCAGCTATGTGAGATTTTTCATCAGAGTTAATAGTTCTTCGTCTTGTTTGAACTCCTACATATTTATCTCTGCTAATCAGATTTTTAGGATGGCTTCTAGCAAGAGATTTTGAAGGGGTTTTTGTTACACATTTTTTAGGACTTGTTTCAACATTTTTAAAATTTGCTTTAGCTAGTTTAGGACTTGTTGATTCTACTTCAAGCTTTGCTATTTCGAAGCCTTCTAAATTTATTTCAAGTTCAAATTCTTCTTCCTCACCATCCTACATAGGTTCAGCATCTAAAAGAATATTTTCATCAAATTTGACATTGACAAATTCAATAATCTTATTCAGCCTATTATTAAAGAATTTATAGGCTTTGTTATGACTAGAGTATCCTAAAAAGATACCTTCATCAGAATTAGATTGAAAGATGCCTAAATTATCATCTCTCTTGATAAAAAACTTACAACCAAATATTTTGAAGTATTTAATTCAAGCAGATTTACCATACCACAGTTCATATGGAGTGGAATTGGATTTCACTCTGATTTGTACTCTATTCAAGATGTAAACGATTGTATGAAAAACTTCTTTCCAATACATGTTTGGTAGTTTTTCTTCATCCAACATAGTCCTTTCCATCTCTTTTATAGTTTTTTTCTTTCTCTCAACAACCCCATTCTATTGAGGTGTTCTGGCAGTAGCATATTGTTTTTTTATGCCATGTCTTTCGCAATAGTCAATGAATTATTGTGAGGTAAATTCACCACCTTTGTCATATCTCACACATTTCAATTTTAAATCTGACTCCCTTTCAACCATTTTTCTAAAGAATTTAAAACATTCAAAAGCTTCATATTTTTGCTTGAGAAAAGTAACCCATACCATACGAGAGTAATCATCAACAAATAACACGAAATATTTGTCACCATTGATAGATCTAGTCCTTGTAGGAACACATAAATCTTTATGAAGAAGTTGCAAAGGCCTAGTAGAAGAATGTTCTTTAGATTTAAAGCTTACCTTTGTTTTCTTGCCTTTGAGACATTCTTTACAGACTGCATTTTCAGGTTTTCCTAAGATAGGCAGACCTCTTACATTCTGGTTTTTGCTGATCCTAACCATATTGTCAAAGTTAATCTGACCTAGTCTCTTGTGCCACAACTAAATTTCTTCAACTTGACTCATTAAACACATACCTTGATTATTTTTATTACCAGATCTATCAAGAAGATTGTAAACATTTCCCTTAGTCCTTCTTCCAGCAGCAATAGGCTTTCCAAGCTTATTTTTAATCTCACATCCCTATGAAGTGAACAAAACATGATAGCCACTGTCACAGATTTGACTGACACTTAGAATATTGTGCTTTAGACCTTCTATGTAATACACATTGTAGATAGGAGTGTCCTCATTCAGAAGAAGTGAACCTCTACCTTTGATTTGTATACCACAATTATCTCCAAACTTCACATATCTACCTACATAATCTTTAAGAGCTGTGAATTTTTCTTTGTCACCAGTCATGTGGTTTGAAAAAACACTATCCAGGACCCATAATTCCTTTTTCTTTGAATGAAATTTTTTTGGACTAACATAGTTTGCTCTATGTTTTTGAATTTTTTTGGTTTCCAAACCTTTTTGGTTTTTTGTTGTTTAAATTGCAGATCAGCTTTGCACTGGTTAGTAGAATGACCCACATTATTGCATTTAAATCATCTGATCTATCTAGAAAAACCAGGGTGTTGCTTATGACCAAATCTAGGTGTTCTAGGATTCATAAACCTACAAGAGCTCACTTTGTGGTAGAATATTTTACAGAAATTACAATACCCATAAAAGAAAGGGTTGAGATTATATAATGTTCTGTTATTCCTAATAGAATAAACATGATTCTTATTAGAATCAAGATGATTAGATTCAAAACATTTGTTTTTAGTAGTATCATTTTTCTTTGCACTATCATTTGAACATTCACCCTTCACAAACCCAATGCCTGTTTTGTCCTTGTTCACTTTTTTCTTATTGAGGATGTCATTCAATTTTAGAGTACTCTCATACTTCTCAATGGTCTTCCTAAGATCAACAATTTCATGTTCATGTTTTTGAATTTCTTGATCTTTATGATTTAACCCAATACAAAGACAATCCTCAACTCTCTTGGCTTCTTCAAGTTGAGTCTTCAATGAGACTATTTCTTGATTTGTGATTTGCTCTTGTGCAAGATCTTGAGCAGAATTTTTTTCTTAAGCAAGCAATTGTTTTTTGAGTTTTTTTTAGCTCTTTTAATGCACATTTCAGTTCACCTTCTAGATCAACTTCACCATCTTCAGCATCATTGTTGTTAGTATCTTCATGCTAAATGATTTCAGCCATGAATAGGTTTTCATATTCTTCATCTAAAGAATGTTCAGATTTAATGTCTGTTTCATTTTTGTTGAACAAACTCTTCTTCTTTTTGAAGTTGAATTTTTTTTTAGGTCTATAGGCCTTTTTTCTTAGGCAGTTTTTCAGATTTCTCATTATCACTATTCAGATCACCATAGGGGCACTTTGTAGCAAAGTGGCTTGTTAGAACCTAAAAAATCCATAAAAAAAACTAAGGGTTTCCCCATTTTACCCTCACATTTTCCTATCCTTTTCATATAAAATTCATTTTTTCTCCTTTCCAAAATGCTCATAAACTTTGTACCACTACCGCTCCCTTAAAAATTACTTTATATATTATTCACCGTCCAACCGCGAACTCACGCAAGGGGGTCTATGGTATAGCAGTACCAGTTTGGGGAGTCACATTAACCCTTACCGCTATACTACGAGGGGACATCACACTATATGTGGTAGTACGGTGATAGGGTTAGTAGGCAACAAAGGTGGTGGCTGGTAAGATGGTTACTGTGCAACCGCAAGGGTTTCACAATGATACCAAAATAGTGTGGTGATAAATGAAGTAGTGGGTAGAACGAGGTACCACGATACCACGCGAGGTTAGGAAGTAGACTGCAGTAAAGTGGTGGCTGGTGAAGGTGGTACTTAATTTTGATACCGTGATACTACACGCAATGAAAGGAGAGACCATGGTGAGTGGAGATGACAGTGAGACAATAGTCGAGGGTGGCTATTGTGGTACCACTGGTAGTCAAGCCAGACACCGTAGTGACCATGGGAACATTTAACGGACAGTCACGGTGAGACAACCGGCGAAGAAGCAGTTAGGAGATAGTTACCGCACAACTGCCAGGGGTCTACACTGAGACTATGGTAGCATGGTGGACGAAGATCGTAGTGAATGATAATAGTTAGAGACTGTTATAGTGATATCATCGGGGGTCACGTTGCAGACCGCAGTAAAGCGATAAATGGAAGAAAGCCACAGAAAATGAAATATTAAAGATAGGAAAAGGTATAAAGAGAAAAATAAAATCTCAAATATAATTAAAATATTTAATTTATCGATAAGGAAACCCAATTATTTTAAATTTCTGTCAGAGAATTCAAATGGTTTTACTAGTCCAATGAAGGGTCGTGACCCTTGATATGTAATGTATAAATGGATTGAAAAATTAGGTAGTTAGGGAGGTGAGAGTAGGAGATAGATTTTTCTGACTGGGAATGTAAAAAATGTACAGATATTTCTTGAAATAGAGAAATGGAGATTAATGCTTTTAACTAGTGAAAACCTTCCTATTTTACTTGTTGTGTTGCAATAATTTATATTCTTTTATCTGGTTCTCTCCAACTTGAGATCCTTTAATTATTTAAATCAACATAGCAAGTATAATCTTTGATTTATCAGAATGTATTCCCATTTTTTGTGCTTTTTATTTGTTGGTGTTTGTAAGTCAGATTTGAATCCCTTCAAGTATGTCACTGCAATTTTAGGATTTCTTTTGGGTAGTTAAAGAAGAACCGGGTAAAGAAACTTTCCAGCACTATTTATGTAAGACATAAATAAATGAAGTTGTATGTCAGTGATTGGAATTTCATTTTCAGAGTGCCTAACAACTAGAATTAAACCAGAGAAGGAAAAAACATATCATTTTCTATTTTTTGACTCCATTGCCCATGTGGACAAAAGGAACTGATCTGCCACAACCTAGAGATCTAATTTCATATCAAATAATTTTTTCAAAACCTTTCATTTCTGCAATAGGAGTAGGAGTAGTTGTAGTGATTTTATCCATCCACTTCCCTTTGCCATTGTGGGTAGATCATTTCACATGAAATACATTTCAATCTACATCATTCACATAGTTTCACCCACCTTGGTCTAGCAAAGCATAAAGAGAAGAAGGTTCAATGGCATCAATTGGCCTTGTCCATTGGCCAAAAGTGTTGTGAGAGCTTGGCAAACTCTCATGGTTCAAACTTGCATTTTTGAGACCCAATAGTTTGGTGACTCCGCTAGGGACTATACTCATGAAATGTTTTTCATCCTATCCATTTATAGAGTCAACAAAATCTGACATTGTTTTTTTGGAGATTCTGTTGGGGCAAACCAAAGCTGCATCATAATCTTTTTCATTTTCCTACTTTTGGGAAAAGTAGGTGTCGACTCTATTTCATATTTGATAAATAATGCATGGATATTCTGGAACAGTCACATTTTGTCAAGATGTCAGAAGAAGAAAGAAGACAGAAGTCAATAAGAGAGTTGAAGGAATTGAAACAACAAAGGCTACAATTGGATCAACAGATGCTACAAGTGAACCAACAATTGCTAAAATTGGGAGTCAAAAGTGTTCCAAATACATCACCAAATAGGCCATCATGTAGTGAGAATGAATACACAAATTTCGGTAGATTTGCACACCGCAAGTGCCCCATGATGCAACTAAGAACTTTGGTAATAAAGGTAATGTACTCTATTCATGACAAAGTACTTTTGATGAGTATATTCAAATGAAAGAGAGAGGAAAAATTATTGTGGATTTTTTTTTGATATAAGGAGATATAAGGGAGAATCTATTATTTTTTTATACAACAGAATGGTAGAAATTTGTATACAATTACCTCCTCATTGTAGGCCTACAAGACGCACATTTGTTTCATAATTTCTAAAAGCATCAAAGCCTAAATCAATTTAACTGTCAGAGTCATTAAAACAAAAAGCTTTTGATGTAGTAAATAGATTTATTGATTCCATGCTTGGGACAAGGTACATGGATACTGGAAATAATAAATCTAGTAGTGATATCATGTATGCTCAAACAATGCAACAAACAAAGGAAGCATGTGCTACTATAATTTATAATGACAATTTTTCAGATTTGGAAGATGATTGCAGCATTAATGATATTGGTGGGGACACATCATTTGGGGAGTACATCAGCAATGTTTCAAAAGTTGAAAGAGAAGAAGATATCATGCCTTCCAATAGTGAAGATATGGAGAGTTTTTCCTGCATAACTGATTGTGATTTAAATTGTGAAGAAGAACTTGTGGATGTTGATCTTCAATAGGATGATTGTTGCAGTTATTATGAAGATCAATAAGAGGAAGAAATAGTAGAATATATGGAAGCGGAAAAATGTTCACTGGGCAGTGAGAAAATTTCAGATTTGTTAACTCTTGAATACCAGAAGTATGCACATAAAGATGATTCTAGAATTTTTTCTCCAGCATATATCTACTTTGACAGTGAAGATACTATGTGTAATAACTCATATAACCCCATGTGCATCTCTCACAGTGATGAGGAGTTCTTTGAAGCTGATCAAGAATCCATTTGTGTCCAAGAAGAGGTGTGTGACTTGAATGATTTTTTCCTACAAGAAAAAGATGTTGGTTTGCATGATGATGAGTGTTCAACATTTCTTGATTCAAGTATGTGTGAGGATGACTATATGGATCAAATGTATGTGTCAATGCCAACTATTGATAGAAAAGAAATGGAACGTAATTTTTATTTGATTATTTTAGAAGATGCTAATGAGATAGAATTATTTGGTTTCCATAAGGAGTCTTCAGATTTTTAGGTCCCAGTGCAGTTGTTGGATCATTCAGCAACATATGATAATGATCAAACCTATGAATGTTTTGTTGAATGTGGATACACTTTGTATGTTGAGGATGATAAATATTTTTCATATGATAATAAGAATGATGAAATGCAGAGTGATGAAATGAATATGAATCAACTTGAGTATAGTGTTTTCCTAAAGACTTTCAATGGAAACTTGTATGTAACAAGGCAGGTGGGATGGATAGTTTCATAAAAAACCTGATGAGCTCTATTCATAATAAGGTCTATGATAGAGGAAAGTGCATGTATTTCTTTTTGGGTGGCTTGACGCCATCCTTTATGGTTTAATTTCTAAACCATAGAAAACGTAGAGGATTAGGGATTGCTAATACATGGACAATTCCTAACAAACCTCTTTAATCATTCTCTTCCATGCATAGTGATTTTTGAAGGGTCTGGGTTTTCCAGTACATGGAAATTCTCAAAAATTTCCTTGTTGAAAAAATATTTTTTCATGTACAGTAGTGTAGGGTTTCTCCATTTTCCATTTTCCATTTTCCATTTTCCATCTCCTCCATGCTCTTTCATTCCCTCCATTTGTTGTGGCCTTCATTTTTCATTTCCCTTGCTTGGTCTGCTCTCCTAGTAGATATTCTAGACTCTTGGAGTGATTTGGAAAATCACTGATCCCCAACAAGAGCCACTGTTAGAACCTAAATAATCCATTAACAAATCTAAGGGTTTCCCCATTTTTCCCTCACATTTTCTATCCTTTTCATATAATTTTTTTTTTTTTTTCCGTTTTCAAAATGCTCATACACTTTATACCACTACCACTCCCTTAAAAATCACTTTATATATTATTCACTACCCAACCATGACCTCACACAAGGGGGTCCACGATATAGTGGTACTAGTTTGGGGAGTCACATTAACCCTTATAGCTATACTGTGGGGGGACATCACCCTATCGGCAGTAGTGCGGTGATAGGGTTCATATGTACCAGACGTGGCAACTGGTAAGATGGTTACCGTGCAATCGTAGGGGTTTCACAATGATACTGCGGTAGTGCCACAATGAAAAACGAAGTAGCGAGTAGAATAAGGCACCGTGGTACCACAACCATGATAAAGCGATGGCCGATGAAGGTGGTATTTAATGTTGATACCGCGGTACCACATGTGATGAAAGGAGAGACCTTGGTGACCGTGGTGAGTGGAGATGATAGCAAGGCAATAGTCAAGGGTGGCTACCACGGTATTGTTGGTAGTCAAGCTAGACACCACATTGATCGTGGTAACATTTAACAGACAATCACGGCGAGAAAACTAGCGAAGAAGCAGTTAGAAGACAGTTACCACGCAACCGCCAGGGGTCTACACTGAGACCGCGGTAGTGCAGTGGATGGAGATAGCAGTGAATGATAATGGTTAGAGACTACCACTGTGATACCATCGAGGGTCACATTCAAGACTGTGGTAAAGAGGTAAATGAAAGAAAGCCATGGAAAATGAAATATTAAAGATAGAAAAAGGTATAAAGGGAAAAATAAAAGATCGAATATAATTAAAATATTTAATTTTCCAATAAGGCAACCCAATTAAATATTTTAAATTATGTGAGAGAATTCAAATGGTTTTACCAGTCCAGTGAAGGGTCATGACCCTTGATATGTAATGTATAAATGGATTGAAAAATCAGGTAGTTAGGGAGGTGAGAGTAGGAGATAGATTTTTTTGACTTGGAATGTAAAAGATGTATAGATCTTTCTTGAAATAGAGCAATGGAGATTAATGGTTTTAACTGGTGAAAACCTTCCTGTTTTACTTGTTGTGTTGCAATAATTTACATTCTTTTATCTGGTTCTCTCCAACTTGAGATCCTTTAATTATTTAAATCAGCATATCAAGTATAATCTCTAATTTATCAGAATGTATTCCCATTTTTTGTGATTTTTATTTGTTGGTGTTTGTAAGTTAGATTTAAATCCCTTCAAGTAAGTCACTGCAATTTTAGGATTTCTTTTGGGTAGTTAAAGAAGAATCAAGTTAAGAAACTTTCTAGCACTATTTATGTAAGACATAAATAAATGAAGTTGTATGCTAGTAATTGGAATTTCATTTTCAGGGTGCCTAACAACTAGAATTAAACCAGAGCAAGAAAACACATATCATTTTCTATTTTTTGACTCCATTGCCCATGTGGATAGAAGGAACTGATCTGCCACAATCCAGAGATCTAATTTCATATCAAATAATTTATTCAAAACCTTTCATTTATGTAGTAGGAGTAGGAGTAGTTGTTGTGATTTTATCTATCTAGTTACCTTTGCCATTGTGGGTAGATTGTTTCACATGAAATACATTTCAATCTGCATCATTCACATAGGTTCACTCACCTTGGTCTAGTAGAACCTAAAGAGAAGAAGGTTTGATTTCATCAATTAGCCTTGTACATTGGCCAAAAGCATTGTGAAAGCTTGACAACCTCTCGTGGTTCAAACCTACATTTTTGAGACCCAACATGGCCTAATTTTCCATAGTTAAAACCTTTGAAGGGAATTTTTTCCTTATATTTTCCAGACCCCTTTTTGAGCTTTCTAACAAAGTTGGATTCTTTAGAATCAGAAAATTCTGATTCAATAGCCTCATCTTTTTCTTTCCTTTCAGTATTAAAGCCAATTTATTTTGTAGAGGAATTGCTTTTACTAATTCTCATTTCATAGGCAGTCAGAGTGCCTTGTAGATTGTCTAGGGTAAGCTGGTCAAAGTGTTTCTTCCCTTCTAGAGTAGAGAGCTTAGCTTCAAATTTAGTCGGTAAGGTTCCAATGACCTTAGTTACAACATCAAATTATTTTACTTCTTCTCCCAGACCTTTCATATCATTGACAATTTCATCAACTCTCAAGAAGTAATCAACTATTTTTTCGTCGTCCCTCATTTTTATTTCCTTAAACTAGTGTTTTAGAGTAAGGAATTTTGATTGTTTAACTTTTATATTTCCTTGATAGACGGTTTCAAGTTTAACCCAGATTTCCCTAGCAGAGCTGTAGTGCATGACTTTGATAAAGACATCTTTAGTCAAAGCACACAAGAGAGCATGCTTTTCTCTTGCATTAGTTTCATATCTTTCTTTTTTATTAGAAGTTTTGGACAATGTAGTTTGTACAATGTACCCAATTAACACTATGGTCCACACATCGAGGTCAATAGAAGTTAGATAAGTCTCCATTCTATTTTTCTAGAATACATAATTAGTTCCATCAAATAATGGAGCTCTAGTCATGGACATGCCTTCATGAGCTTGAGACATTTTGAATAGACTCCAAGGCCAAAATCAATCCTAGGTTGGATAGACCTATCAGAGGAATCTATGCTCTGATACCAATTGTTGGAGTGAAAAAGACACTGAGAGGGGGGGGGTGAATCAATGTCATAAACTGATTTAATAAATTTTACATAAAATGAAACAAAGCAGATTTATTCTCTCATTTATCAATGATTAACTCATGCATATATTGAATGCAATCAAATATAGCTTTAATGAGAAGTATGAAATTGAAACTTAGCATAGCAAGGAATTCACACAATGAAACAATGAAAAATAGATAAGCAATGTGACACAAGATATGTCGAGTGGAAAACCCTCTTGGGGTAGAAAAACCACTCCTAAACTGCTTCCTTTCTAGGCTTATATTAAAAACCACTTTTGAAAATGCCTTATAGGCTGATTTCTAAGCACCAACCCCTCATTTTGAAACACCAATTTCAAGGAGCAATAACCCCTTTTCTATTTTCAGTAAAAAAATGCAATGATACAGAGGATCTCTCTATTTCTCTCTTTTCTCACAAGTGCCTCTTGACAGACAATACCTAAAATCCTCAAAGTTCAAGAATGAACTTTTAGAATTCAAGCCATTGTCTCATCTTGAGATAGCTTGATATTGAACTTATATTTCAGAATTTCAATCTCCAAAAAAATAAAACATGTCTTCCTGTGTAGACTATATAATAGCTGTGATTTTCTCACAATACTTCAGAGTCATTTCTCATAGTTCTAAAATTGTTAACGCTCTCTATTTTTTTCTTCTTACAAATATGTCTTCATTTTTCATTTCAATAAATTAGAACACAGTAACTTATCTCATTTCATTTTTAAAAAATAGAGGTAATTTTTCATGTACCCAAATTCTGTCGAATCATGTTGCCAAGTATTGCAGTGATTCAAAGAAATGTTCAGCATGGTGGATTTCTTCTGACAGAATGGTCAAGGAAAATGCATTTTTGGAAAGAAGATTGAACCTTGTCCACACAAGGAGCCTATACAAGTAATACTGACTGAAAAATAATTAAACAATATATTCCATGCACTATTCAAAAGATCCTTGAAAACCATAGCAACAAAAATGTAACCAAAACCCCAGTTTTGTGCACTCAAGAATAACTACCACTGAATCCAAGGGAATGAATGATATATTTCATAGAAATCATGATTACCAACCAACTAAAACACAATCCCTTAAACCACGAGCAACAACAGATACAATAATTTAACTGGGTATCTATATGAGACAAGAGTAACTGAGATATAGTAATTCTCACCATGAATAAATAAACCCATTTGAGCATTTTTCAAAAAAGAGAAAACAACTGTCTTCTATTTTTACGCCATGAGAAGTAACGGTTCCATAAATTTCAGAAGATAAGGTGAATACCTAAAGTGAGTGCGGGAGAACTGTCATGGACAAATTTACCAACCCAGCTAAAAGACAAAACAACAAAGCATCTTCCTATTTCATGCCTTCACCCAAATAAAAAAGGATAACAAAGACACTGACCATGGCATGTATCTTGCAGAGAGCTTCATTCACTATCAAAGAGTTACAGTAAGTCAACAAAGACTGAGTAACGACTGAGAGAAAATCTCTAAGGAGGCAGCAAAGCTAGGATTCCAAACCCTCAAGCTTGTGAAAAAACAATATGATTTCCCTAACCTTTCCTTTGCAAATAAATCAATGTCATTTCCAAGAATTGATAAAGTTTGAAGTCCAAAAGGACTGAAGTCATAAGTAGAAAACTCATAATGCATTCTGAATAACACATACAAGCTAATGCAATGCATGCCAACAATCTCATTACCTCTAGAATACATATAAATTGTCGATCAACATCATTAATGTTCAATGATCAAGAAAGTAATAATGCCAACACAATTATGTATTTAATAATTTGTCATGAGCACTTAAAAAAAATATCGACTACCTTAACCATCATTGTTACCAAAATTTCAAAACCATGTCACTTTCACAATGTCTTTTAGATAATCAATACCTCATACCTACTGTCGGCCTTAAGCCCTAATGAAATATCAAACCTAAGACCTAATTCCATGATAATGTGAAGATAAATTTATTCACCTTTTAAAGATTACCATACAAGTCCCAAAAAATATGACTCCCTTTAAAGTCATTTTACAAATGAATGTAAGTCAAAGATAATGCATCAAATCAGCATTGCAAAGATGTTCATACCTTTTCCAAAAGAAGATGCCAATTGATATCAACATATCATATACCAATGTAAATATCAATTGTTTGAGGAAACCCGATAAGGTTTTCTTAAAAATAAAAACCAATTGCATTAATGATTCCAAAAGCCAAGTTAATGGTAAGAATTACCCGAATGAGGCTAAAAAGAAAAACACAATTCTGAACATGGAAACATTATCCTGTAAACAAGATTCCTTGTAACCTACACATGGAGTCAAGAGATCAGTACCACCAAAACCAATATCATAATTCCGAAGTTAGAACAAAGTATACCAAGACAAAATATAAACAAGAGTTCCAACCAATGGAATGTAAACTGTGCAACTAATAATCAACCACAAGGATGCCAATTCTGAAACACAATATTGTCATCAAGGACAAATACCAAAAGAGAAGCTCAAAAACCTTCCTAACCAAAAATTTATGTTGCATGTTACAAGTTTTGGTATGTCAGATTGTGCTTCTTTGGTTAATGCTAAAATTAATGATAATCAAGATTTTTTCTTGGTTGTGGTGTTCTCATCGGCTCTAGAATATATTTCATGTAATTCAAATATGCTATCTTTTGGTCATTGTGCTATCTTATGTTTTACCTAATTTTGGTCCCTTCGTAATGTGGTAAGAAGATATTTGTGTGTGACCTATCTTATGGGTTTGATGTTAGCATGCAATGTATTATTGAATATTTAAATCTTGTTATTCATTCTAACATGTTTAGTGGTGAGCTAAATTCAAATGGTGGTTGGCTGGCTTAGAAGACTATGAAGATATTATGTTGTCAACTTAATTTTTTTCTACGAGTATACATCCATATATATAGAGAACATCTTTTTGATTGAAGAAATATATGCACAAAAGTAGTATGATGTGTGTGAATAGATGGAAGAGTGTGAAGGAAGGAATAATCATTTTTGGTAGAAATTTTTGCAAAGGTTGCGAAGGAAGGTGTGTAGAAGATTCTTAACCAGGTCCTCTATTGATGAGGGTGCAACCCGAGACACAAAAAATCACATAGAAAACCAGAGAATCTTATTATTTTCAAAAATATGAAATTCTTACATGTAAAGGATCTCAAACCCTTGAGTTTTACAATACATGCAAATTACAGGAAGTTACAAAATTTCCCCTTTCCGCAACATGGTATCTTCTTTCCCAAAAAACTACCCACAAAAATTAGAAACTACCGCATAAATAGCCCAATTCTCCATGTGGAGCCAAAAATAACATTCTAATTATGCACCAACTTCCAGAAGCCCTAACTTAAGATATGACCATTGGATCTTCAATCATAATAACTTTTTGGGCCCATCCAGGACCTTTAAATACCTCAAAATTAGCTCTAAAGATTTTATGAGGCAAAAAGCAAAAATTGAAAATTGAATAACTTTTGAACCGGGAATGATATTAGCCTAATTCTTTCACCAAAGTGTTTATTTTTCTGTCCTAAAGCTTCCCATAAATTTTTGTCTCCTCACGCCTTCAAATTCATACATGCTAAAAATAGTAGTTGAGCAGAAAAAGTTGGAAAGTAGTTCTGAAAGTTGGGACTTCTTCTTCGACGAAAAGGGTATCTAGAAATGCAATAACATCTACAAAATTCTAAATGAAAGTAAATATATTTTTGGGTGATGTAGGATTTCCCTTACACCACTGGATGCTCCTGCATCATCTATGGATAGAAATTATGCTCTTAACCAAAAATAAATTCATGCATATGTAGATGAAAATTCATCAATTCACTTATGTCAATGAGACTATTTTGTAATATATTGTTTTGTATTTGGGCAGTGAGCCCACCAACAATGAGCCACCTGGTAGTGAACCACCCTGTAGTGAGCAACTTGGCAGTGAGAATTTGTAAAAACTACCTTAACCAGTGCTTTCTAATTGAGAATTAGCATTCTCGATGGTTTTTCCCTTCTTGGGTTTCGACATAAATTATGGTGTTCATTGTGCTTGGTGGTGATATGTGCAATAATGTTCTTATTTTTTTGATTATTTTTTAATTGGTATAAGTCTGCTTTGTATTAAATAAAGAAAAGAAAATTATTTTAAGATAGTTGATTCAACCCCCTCTCAGTTATTTGAACTATTCAAGAAATATGCCCTTATATTCTCTTAAGAATGCTCTTGTGAATTCAAACTTGCTATAAGGATCACTTGATTGCTTGTTAGATTAAAATGAATGAAAGAACCTTGTATTTATACTCAATAATGCAAGAATTCTTCAAATTCCAACACTACAAGCCAAAATCATCTATCTAGGAGAATAAAATTCCATTAGAAATTTGAAATAATTTGGATTTTGGGTCACATGGGACTCATTCACCCAAGGTGACGAATGTGTCCCATCAAGCCTAATTTTTGGGACCACTTTTAAAAATTCTTAGAAAGGCGTGAAACCAATTTTGGGACAAAAAAGTATAGGTGGGACTCATTCACCCAAGGTGGAAAATGAGTCCTAGATCACTAAATCTAGGCCATTCAAGCCTGAAACACCTGAATTATGATTGGCTACTGATTGGTGTTGGGATTATCTTCAAAAAGATGCAATAAATAAGGCTTTTGGATGCAAAATAAGGCCAATTATAGCATAAGAAATCCCAATTATTAATGACAAGCCTAGAAAACTGTGAAAGTGTGTTACAACATTTTATAATACTTAAAAAATTCATTAAAAAGAGGTTTATTAGGTTTAGTTAATTAGTAAAACCTTAGAAAAGTGTGGAAGTGTGTTACAACACTTCACAACACTTTAGAAAGGTACCATTCAAATTAATTAGTTGAAAAGGGTCCAAGACCTAATGTGAATGTGTCAACCATATTAAAACACTAAATCAAGGCAATATTAAGCCTAGTTCACAAGGAGGGCCCCAAAAAGCAAGGGAAAAGTAGAAGGGATACTTTTTCCATTACCACAGTAGTGTACTCTTATTATGTGTAACTTTTGGGGTGTGTGGGAGATTGGGTGCATTTTTTATAATTAGGTAAAATTTTCATGAGATTGAGATCTCTATATGAACATGTATGAGATTACTATCGAAGACATTTTCATTTCTATTCTCAATCACATATTCCTAAGTGGTGCAGGAGCACCAAATTGCTTTCAAGCCCCCATGAGGCCATTTGTAAATAGTTGTTCTACTTTATGTATTGGGTCTTATAAGAAGGTTTATAAAACCATTTTCTATGTTTTCGAGTCTTAGGAATTCATATTTGTTGTCATTTGTCAAATAATGTTCAAAGTTGTTCCATATTGTAAAAATTGTAAAAGTTGCTCAAAAAAATTGTCAAGCAACTTGTCAAAAGTGTCATTAAAGTGTTTTGTCAACAAACTAATTAAAATTTGGTTGAAAATAGTTGTTTTTGGTTGGGAATCTATAATTACACCCTCCAAAACTCGAATTGGGAGGTTGGAGACATTATTTGTGAAGTTTGATGAATGGCAACCTCAAGTTTGGTGTGCATTTTATGATTTCTACATTGTTTCCAGGTTGAAGTTGTGATTTGTATGGACTGGTATGGATTCAAATAATAGATTATCATATATGGATGGAAATTTCTTTGTTTCTAGTTTCCAATTCTTTTTGTCTCATTGAATTTTATTGAGTTTTGTGGAAGATCTGATTATTTTGGTGAGGGCAGGTTTGAACATTGCCTAGGGTTTGCAATTTTGGGAGAAATACAATAACTTTATTTTCAACCATTGGATCTTCATAAAAATTGGAAGGGAAGTCTGTAATTATGTTATCTTAAATCTCATGGAAGTGATTGTCTTTATTATTTGTTTTGTAGAGTTTATTAATGACTGTTCATTGTATTAAATTGTGGGCTACCATGGTTATGTTTCTAATGTGATCTAGAATGCACTTAATAATTCTTTGAGATAAATAAATTTATGAAAGTTGTGAAATAAATGGAATGTTGAGTTATGAATCCTCTTGCTCTGCATCACTAAGCTATACCACTATGAATATTATGAAATATAACTTTAGATTTTAGTGAATCTATAACATTTGGTGCAAGTGGTCATTATGATTCTTTATCTTTTAATGAGCATTCCTATTATTATGAATGCGAGTTGATCACATCCTTCCTAGTAAGGTCATTATTATCCACCAAGGTAATCATTAGAGCCTTCACTATCAATTAAAATAATTATAAGAAACCAAATAGGCTAATTAAATGGTTTAGTAGGATATTTTTAAAATAGAGGCTCACATTGCATATTGAAATTTCCAAGATGTTATTGCTACTATTTCAATAAAGAATAATTATCCTATTCCAAACTATAATGCTAGTTTTTCTCTAAAAAATTTGAGAATACCAAAGAATAGGAAGCTTGAATTGTAAATCTATGTAAATTTATTTTGTGAAGCATTATAATTTGGATTCTAAATTGTTTCTCTTTTAAAAAAATTTCATTCATATAAGACTCCAAAAAACTACTAATACCTTTAGGCATTATCAAAGAAATTAGGGAGGTAGTTTTTGGTTAACAGATTGGGAACCTTAGATAATGTTGGTTACCCTCTTTAGGAGAGTAATTACCCTATGAATTGAAAGGTACAACTCCCTTGTATGATATTCAATGAATTTAAATGAACTTGAAATAAAAACTCTATATTCTTTTAATTTGAAAGTATTAAAGGTAAAACCTAACATAAGAAAGATTTTTGATATTAGATGCAAATAAAAAAATGGTAAAGATACTGGCACAAATACCAATTGACATAAGATGAACTCATAATGATAATAACCCAATATTATCTAAAAAATTAAAATCTAATACATAGATAAATGCATATACTTACACATAGGAATAAGCATAAGTTACATAAGAGATATGCCTAAACACATAGATTCAAGAACCTCAAATTATCCCCACAAACTAGATGCACACAAACAACTAGAAATTTCAACTCAAATAAAAGCATAATTGTATTCAAAGCATATAATATCAGGTCTTTTGAAATGATGTTTAGAGAGTATTTAGGTGAGTGCAAGATCACGGGGGTCCAAAAAGTGGTTGACGACTTTTTTTTATCTGAATTTGATGAAACAAAAAGTGTTTTATTGAGAAAATTGTCACATTTCCAAAAATATAATATATGGCCTATTTTGAATTAAATAGATAATTATTATTAGTTTTCTACATACATTTTGACTAAAGTCCTAATTGATAGGCTTATTGTAAAACATCTATAATTCTTAAATGATTTCATATATTTTGAATCCAAAAGATGTGGCACATTATATGCTTCTGATACTATAGGATAAAAAAAAATTGAATTTCATAAATTTTTGACCAACTTATGGTGGTCAGACACACAAGTTTTAATATTTTTAAAAAGTTCTAATAAAAAATTCATAACTAATTATTTACTTGCAAAAATATTACAAAAATATGTGGCACATTCAGGCATCTGTCCTCTACATATATCGAAATTTTCAAAAGGGTATATTTTATTTTTCTTGTACTTAGGTTGGTCAAACATACACTTGCTTTTTATTTTTTCCTAAAAATTTAGCTCTACTACATTGAAATTTCAAATTTTCACCAAATATATTTACTTTTAAAAAAAAATGGATTAGTATATTAGAAACTACATTCAATTTTCTTCAAATTATGTTAATAAACTATTCAAATTTTTATGTCAAGTTTCCCAACTCTATTTTTCTGAATTTTCATTGCCACTTAAGGGCCTAGTTTGGACCCCCATGATCTTGCACCAACCCATTCATTCCAAAAATAAACATACATTTAAGTGGATGAGTAATTGATTATTTTTTCCCATAACTAACTAGAACTGTAAAGCCTTTTCAAAATATGACAAAGAAATAATAAAGCATCTGAAAAGTTAGGATGGTGGCACTTCACTTGTAGATTCTGCGGATGCACCAAGTATTTTTCGTAAATCTTCGAAAGCCTTTGTGACATGTGGAAGCTACTTATGTTGAGGGATAGTTATGTTCCCCATTTTTAACCTCCATGCCAATTGGCTATTATGGATAGCTTCAATTCTCTAGTCATATGTTCTCATGAGTCTAGTTGCTTGGGTTAAGATGAGGTCTAGCTTGCTGAATTTCCTTAGTTGCTCAACATTGAAAGATTGGGAGCTGAAGATCCCACCAACTATCTTTTGAAACTCATTATCCAAGGCTTTAGCATTCTCATTACCTCCATCTCCTACTGTGTTATGCTGCAATCCGAGTGCGACAAGGTTCTTATGAACTTCCTCAAGAATTGAGTTACATTTAGTTAGTATTTCCTAGAGTTTTTGTAAGTCTTTCCTTATGACTTGTAACATCCATTGTATTATTTTATTCTATATCATGTAATGGGAATCAAAAAAATTAGATATAATTTGTTGTGTGGCTGACTTTTCCATCCCAAAACTCATCATCGCCTTGATTTCATTCAAATATTGATTCCATATTGTTTCTTCTCTTCAATAGTGATGATACCCTTCTCAATTTTAGTCCTTGAAAAATTTTCCTTTTGAAGAAATATCAATGATTCAATGATGATTTGATTTACTTTCCTTACCAAGCCATCACTCAATTCCTTAATAGCTTTCCCACAAGTTTTACAACTCTTCATCTTATTCACTACTTCCTTTCCTATCATTGTCATGGGATTAGAGGATGCTTCAAATTGAGAAATTGGTTGAGGAGGAAGATCAAAGACTGACTTTAGGCATTTAGTGAGAACCTTGACTTATTTCTTCAATTCATCCTTACTCTCCTTGTCCTTTTTATATCTCTCAACCATCTTAGCCTTAAATACCTAGAATTTGTGTAGATCTTTGTCCCTTGCAAGAGGTCCCAAATTAATCATGTTAATGTCAAATTCACTTGGAGTCACTTTAGTAACTTATTTTTGTGTAGTAGGACATACAACCTACACACATATTCCCTGAACTACCATCATCTATCATCCTATAACTATTCTTCAACTTCTTGGGCTTTGGGGTTCTCTAAAACAATTAACCCACCATATCTTTCTTGGGAAGATCTAGTTGCATTGCCTTCCTTTTCTTTGACAAAGTATCTTCTAAAAAAACAAGGGTAACAGGAATAGTGATTGCCTTAGAACTGGAAGAGTCAAATAATGTTGTCTTCATGGGAGGAGTATTTTTTTTTATGTCCTATGATGAGGGTGGAGTAGACCTTTGTTTTAGAGGTTCATTTATCTTTTTAATAGGTAATGAATAACGAGATGAGGAGGAAGTATTGATTTCAATGTTTCCTAAATCACTTTCTTCTTCTTAGGCCTCTTTAACCTTATCCAAATGGGGTAGATCAAGGATATTTTCTCCACAAGTTTACTAAAACACATTCCTATCAAGAGGTTCCTCATCAGCATCACCCTAAGCTCTTGATGACATTAGATGTGAAGATGATCCAAAATCCCCTATGACCATAGAGGGATGATTACTACATCGCATAGGTTGAGTATTTTGTGACCTAGTTTGAGGATGGGATTGCTTTGTTTTTATTTTTAGTGACTCACTCTTGAGTTGTCTCCAAAACATTTGTAGTTCTTGTTTTAGTTTTTTATATTTCTTTATTTCTCCAATCCATAACAATGATGGGTCAATTATCTATCAACTATATAAAGATTGGATTTGTTAGATTGAATTCATGATCATCAATTTCTTATACATCCTAGTCCAAACCATAAGTGACTATTTATATCAATGTCAATCTCATCCAATTTTCCCTCCTTACCTCTAATTCATCAAAGCAGTTAGCCCAATAATCCTCCATGTTGGGCTAGTGGAAGAAACTAGGTCTTAGTTTCAAATTATTCTTCTTATAGTCCTTGAGATTAAAAAGGAAAAAATCATCATAAGTGTGCAAATTATATCTAGAAATTTCATTTTCTATGTTTAAAGCCTCTAGCATAGACTCACAAGTAAAGGGACCAAAACCAATTGGAAACTACACTATTACTCTTCTTAATTCTTGGCACATTTTATTAATGTCAATTAGCTATTTGTAGACCTCAATCATTAGAAATTCATCCTCTCGATGCCTTGGAAGTTTTATAGGAAAACCAATTAAACTAACAACTCTTATATAAGAAAACCTTTGAAAATAGATAACATGATTGCCATAGAAGTTGAAAAATTGCATTGCTTCTGGTGAAAGTTGTATCTCAATTTTTCCTTGTAACTCCCTAGTCATCCTCATAGTAAAGGTACCAGATATCCTTATGTGATGAAGGAAATTCTTTTTTAGTTGTAGCTTGTCAAGGTAATCAAAAAATGATACTTGATCCCAGGGAAGGTCACTTGGCCTCTAGTGTGGCCACGGTCTAGTTCTCACAATGGCATATATTAAGTATGATGACATGTGAAATTCTTTGTTAATGGTGAAGAAAACAAGCAAACTATGCATCCTATCATTGATGAGTTGTGCCCACTCTAAAAAATGGCTTCCTTCAAGCACAATCTAGATAAATATGTACATCTACTCTTGAAATCCATGGGAATCCTCATTTCCCATTAATATGTGTAAAAGTATGACAATATTTGATATTTCCTCCATGAAGTGATTTCTATCCATATTCTATAGCAATTGGAAATTACCTCTTATGGGCTTCACCAGCTGATTCTTTGCTATCTCATTACGATGGAAGCCATTCTGGGTTGAGAATTCAATCTATGAGTTGGTGAAATCAAGGGATGAAAAAGGCTTTTCTTTCAGGGAATTCTTAGACATGATTCAAAGGTGGTTCTTTGTAGTTTTAACACCAACCTATTATCATCTATTTTTATTTCGTGGGACTAAGAATCATAATGCCTAATGTATTCAAGAACTAACTCTAGGAATTAGAATACTATAGGGAATGCAACTGCTTCAACTAATCCACTTTTAACCACTTTTGAAATGATGGGTGGTGGATTTGGTTTACTAATTTTTTCTCTAAATTCACTAATACTCACTTTCCCTAGCTCAGTATCTCCTATTTCAGGCATTGCACAAGTTAACCCTGAAATGTACTCATAACCCTGAAACTTATATCTCACCATGACTAAAATCCTAGGGTTTGATTGGAATTGCACTAGGAATATTGCAATGCAAAGAAAATTAAGTTCAAAACTGCAACTTGAAAGGAATAGACAAGAACATAAATACCTTAGAACAACCTTGAATTGAGAGGATGAAATTCCACATCAGCATTCTCTTCCTTGTCATGTCTCCTAGTATTAATATTGCAACTAAAGAATTTTTTTTCTTACATAATTTTTCTTTTAATTCCCATGAGAAATGTGCAAGTAAATGGGAAATAAATGACATTTTCTTGCCATATAGGCATGTGTCAACTTTCAAATCTTCACTTCATTGCAACTGCTTTTCAAAAATTTGGAAAGGAACGACTATAAGGGCGTGAAATGGATAGTTCACATAAATTTGTAAACCACCATTAAGGTTCATCTGTCATTGTAAAATACAACCTACCTTTCAATAATAATTAATAAGCTCATCCTTCTTAGATGCAGTAAAAAGTTAAGTTCACCAAACTTAACAAAATACTACCAGCATTACCTTACTCAAAAGTAGACCAAGTGAGAGTCACAAAAAGTTTACATAACTCAGCAAAACACCACTACATATTAAATACAATAAAATGGAATGAGTCTCATGGTAGGAAAAGGGAAAGTTAGAGAAACCTTGGTAAACACCACTAGGGTTATACTATTCACTTAAAACACTGCCAGTTCACAACTTAACCAAAAATTAAGAATTAAACATATTTTTCTAGGGACGACCAAAAAATAGTAACAATTGGCTCTAACTAGGGACAAAGACTAGTAAGGATGAAGCAAAGAATCCAAATTCAAAACTTACATGATAGTGACTTATCTAATGGGAAATAGAGTCAAAAAATTATTCAGACACAAAACTCCCAAATGCCAAAAAAGAAAAACAACCAAAATTGGGGAAAAACCTAAACTAACTATTTACAAAGAAAAGTCCAAAGGAAAATTATATCTAGTAGAGTTTGAGATCCTTTCCATTATAAGGAATAGGTAGAGGAGTATTATCAAAATATTCCAAAAAAAAGGTATTGGGTTCCCACTCCTGAGTGATTCTGAATGAACCTGTCTAGAGAGAATATAACTTTCTTTAAGCACCCATCAGATCCTTGTGTTTATCCCATAATAATACTGAGTCTCCAAGCATAAATTTCTTCAATGTAGCCTTCTTATAAAAAATATTCTTGACCTTTTCTTGATGCAGAGTTATCATATCCACCATTTCATCATGTTTCTCTTCAATCTTAGCCAAGTATAGGATCCTCTTTTCTAAGGCATCATGGAACTCTTGATCCTCAATTGTGGTAAGTGACTTGCACACTGATATCTCCTATGGGAGAGGAAATACACTTCTCACCCTGTACACTAACTTGAAAGGATTCATTCCTAATGCTTTCTTTGGAGTATTTCTATCTATCCATAGTGCCTCGTAGAGTTTCTTATGCCAATATTTCTAGTTTTTATTCACCAATTTCTTAATGATACTAACCATATTTTTATTTTTGGATTCAACCTAACCATTTCCTTGAGGATAATAATCAACTAAGTGTGATAAGGATATTCCATATTCATAGTAGAAAATGGATATTTCACTACAAGAGAAACTTGTTGCATTATTAGTTATAAGCTTATAAGGAACCCAAAACCTAAGTAGGATGTTCTCCTTAATGAATTCACACACCACCTCTGAAGTGGTTCCTTTCATGGGAATTGACTCAACCCATTTGGTAAAATAATTTGTTGCTATAAGGATATGAGTGTGAACTCCACTCGATTGAGGGCTAATAGGCCCTATGAAATCAAGGCCCCAATACTAGAAATTTCTATCAATCACAATAGGCCTAAGTGGAAGTGCTTCTAGGTGAGGTTTAATTGCAAACTATTTACATTTTTCACATCTTTCTACCCAGTAATAAGCATCTTTGAACATACCTGGCCAATAATAACCATGCCTTATAATTTTCAAGGTTGATATAGTTGAAGAAAATGTCCTCCACATGCCTCATTATGAAAAATTTCCAGCAACCTTTCTTGTTGGATTTTTTCCACATATTTTAGGAATGTGCCATCTAGTCCTCTTTTTTATAAAGTGTCTTCCCAAATGATGTACTTGGCCTCCTTCAACTTCATATTCCTCTTTTGCTTCCTTGAAAGGTTCTTTTAGAATTCTCTGTAAGTGAGGCAATAAGCTATATCTGAGAACCATTCATCTTGGAGGCTAACAATTAAAACCAGTGGAAGATAATTCTCATCTTCTTGTTCATTCCACTCCTACCATTAATTTTTTGAGTCCTCTACCTCAAAATAATTTCATGGGCTTGAGATCTAGGTCATATTCTTACAACTTTTCAATCCATCCTCCTCTTCTGTTACAACCAATATCTTGTTGAGTGAGGATTATTTTAACAATGAGATTTGGCATGCACACATCAGAATGTGAATGTAATATATAGAAATGAAATTGTTTGGTTGCCTTAACCACTATAAATGCATGATTTTCTATCTAAGAGAAATTAAGTTCATGCTTCTTCAATAGTATGCTCATGAATGCTATGGGTTCCTCTACATTCTTCTCATCTGCTTGGAGTAGGATAGAAGATACAGTGTGCTCTAAAGCATTACAGTAAATGATGAAATCCTTTTTGAAATCAAGAATATAATAGGGTCCTAAGAAATATCCTCCTTAATGCCCTTGAATTCTTGTTTCCTAGCTTCATTCCACTCGAAAACTATTTTTTCCTTCATCATCTCCACTATATGTTGTATAATCTTAGTGTGAACCACTAAACTTGCAAATGCACAAGAGAAACAAAACACATTAGGTTGTTAGATCAAATGCATGCAAACAAGTATGAGAGATTCTCCATGAAATCCATCTATTAAAGCTAAAATTAGGAAAAATGATGAAGAACACAAACAAGAAATCAAACTAAATCCTAATTTAGCTAATAGATTAGTGATCCCATGGGGGAATTGGTGCCAATGAAGTGTTGCAATTGGCCCTTTCCCAATTCCTAAGTTGTAATGTAGATTGATTGAACAATGGTCAAATCTCCAAAGAGATTTGAGCATAACCTTTTTACAATTTATGAAAATAGTGAATGATTGAGTGAGATGGGAAAACTTATCTCTCAATGTGAAGAGTATAACTTTGCATGGAGATTGTGGATGAAGATGGATTTGAGTATAATAAGTTTACTCAAATTGTGGATGTTTGAATGAGAGGAAGAGTCTCTCATTTATAGATTTATAAAATGGAAGAGATAGTGGAAATAAGCAATGTGGGGTCATTCAACATCTAATGGCCAAGTGCCACTTGTCCAGATGTGAATGGTTGAGAAATGAGCACATTTTGGTAAATGTGTATGATAAATGCCATTGGATTCAAATTTGAATTTTGAATGTGACATGTTGGGGGGAGAGAAGAATGGAGTTAATGTAATTTGGATCAATGCACAAGGACATGTAAGAGGCATTGAATGCCTTGTTGGAAGGACCAAGCCCATTTGAATTTTGAATTCAAATTGAGGGAATATTCCCTTTTGATGCCATGTTGAGAGAAAATAGGAAATTTAATAAATCAAAGTAATTGATTTATTTTGCAAGTTGCATTCTCTAGAGGATTTTAGTGAGAGGGATTAACTTAATCAAGGATTTGATTAATTTAATGAGGAATTAGGAGATGTGACAATTTAGACTTAAATTTATGAATTGATTTAAATCAAATTGAGAGGAAATGATTAATTAAATAAATGATTTTGATTTATTTAACTAAGGAGGAATATGTTAGATTAAATTAAATAATGTTTTAATTTATTCAATTTAATAAGAGGACTTTAGAGATTTAATTTAAATAAAATGAATTATTTAAATGAACAGAGAAAGATGATTAATTAAATTAAATTGATTAATTTAATCACCGGAGGAGAAAGACCTAATTAAATAAATAATGATCTATTTAATTAAGGGATGAAAGGTGTTGATAAGTTGAGAGTATAATTCAAGACAAAATGATGTTAGTAGGATCAAAATTAGATGCATGTATATTTTACGTGTCTACACTTAGAGAGATCTAGAACAAACTTCCCTAAGAAGTTAACTTGTCTGAAAAAGGATTTTACTCCCATTTTGCTAGAAGGAAGACTTAACTGTAAGATAGCTTTAACTCATTTTGGATCTATCCTAATTATCTCTATGGAAACTATATGACCTAACATCATACCCTCACTAACTCCAAATACTAAATTTTTAGGTTAATGGGAGATACCATGCTCTTTACACCTTTGTAGTACTTGCTCCAAATCCCTTAGATGATTCACCTTCCTCTTAGAAAAAAAAGTGAAGTCATCAAGGTAGTTGGCAATAATTTCATTCCTGAGATCTTCAATCGATAAATCCATGGCTCTTTGTAATATTTCTCTAGCATTGTAAGTGTGAATAAGTAGAAAGAATAAAACACTTCTTAATGAAAAATTGTATCGAAGATCAAGCAAATAATCTACTGAAAGCGTCTCATTGTCTCCTATCTTCAAAGATTTATTAAGCTATTGTGCTCTCATATTTAAATAACACTATTACTGTTAAAATGACAATATAAAGAATGGAATGATGTTGATGCAATGATATGAAGTTATATAATAATGTTAAATGATAACAGAGACTAATATAGCATGGATTGACATGAAATTTGATAAATGCAGCTACAAGAGGCAACCATGATATGATCTTAGAATGTTGGATGCTTAGATATTGGATGCTTGATGCTTGATGCTTGAATTCTTGCAGAGTAAGAGTGCATAAGTTAGATAATCTGGAGCCTTTTCTTGGTTGAATGAAGCTTTATTTATAGATTTCTTGGCTGTAGAAATGTATAGGGATGGCAAAGAGAGGCTTGGATTCAATCTGAAGGATTGAATGTTGAGAGATGGAGGAGATTAAGAAGATTTTGGAGATTGTCTCTACCCATAAAAGCACTAGGCAAGAGAAGAGGAAAGATTGATGGAGGACGATTGAGAGATAAATTTGCAATCTGTCTCCAATTCTTCCCATGAAGTTTGAATCAATTAATTTTGACATGATTTGACATAAATTAGACATAGGATATCTAATTCAATTTTGAGGAAATATAAAGGAATATTCCTTGTGCCTTTATTTAAATTTTTTTGATTTATTTAAATTAGCCAAAGAGGGATAAATAATTTAATAAAACAAATATATAAGTTGTTTATTAAATGCAACAAAATAATATGGTAATTAATCAATAAAGTATTTAATCTTTATTTAATTAATTTAAGATTTGATGTGATAGAATATAATAGGGAAATGATAATTAAATCAAACAAAGTATTTAATTTTGTTTATTTAATTAAGATGAGATAATAGAAGAATTGGAAGAACTTAAATGTGAATGTGAATGTGAACTATATAAATAAATATTTATATTTATTCAAAATAGTAGAGGAATTTAGAATAATTAATCAAATAATTTGTATTTAATTAATCAGACTCTCAAGACCAATTTTAGGTGTATACATTTTGCCCCTATTTGAAGTGATGTGTTTACGCAATGCTTCGATTCTTTTTTTGTTGCTACTGCCAGTATTGATGAAAAAAAACATTATGCCCCAGACATGCCCCAGATATTGATTTTTAGATGATTGCTGATAATATGCCCCCTCGGGAGATAAATTAATGATTTGATGATTTTTTTGAATTTTTGAAATTTTCATGATGATTTGATGAAAAATTAATTTATCTCCTGACATTTTATGAATAAAATATAGCCCATTTATCAATTTCAATTAATTCCATAAATAAAATTAATTAAAATAAAAGAAAACCCACCAAAATCCCTTTTCAAAATTCTATATAAAGTCTAAAAGGTCATTTTCATATTCATTTTTACCTTTTGACTTTCAAATTTCTAGTGAGAGAGAAATTTGAGCCAGTTGGAGCAAAATGCCTATCCCCTACCACACTCATCGTTTCAAGCACATGCAACATCACCAGTAGCCAGTCGCCTACAGACCTCCGGTATGTACCCGTAATCCACCTCACATTTTGAATTTTCTTGATTTTCGTGTATTTTTATGGTTTAACATTTTTTCTCTAGTTTAGTGCATCCAAGTCATGCTGTAGCACTTTGCACTCCTATGTAGCACTTCTGTCAGATGTTTTAGTGCTTTGGGATTTAGCTCTTGTGTTATTTTCTCTAGCACTTTTGTTAGATAATTTAGCGTTTTCATGATTTAGTGCTTAGGTAGTCTGTTTTAGTGCTTTGATGGATTAAATTGGCACATCGATGGTCTGTTATAGTGCTTCTAGTAAAGTAGTGCTTTGATGGACTATTTTAGTGCATTGACATGCTAAAATAGTGCTTTGAGAAAAGTGGCACTTCGGATGCTTGTTTTAGTGCATCCATGTGCTGAAATAGTGCTTTTGATAAAGTAGCGCTTTGGTTGAATGTTTTAGCACATCTGAATGATAAAGTAGTGCTTTTGATGTTTAGCACTTTAGATGCCTATTTTAGCGTATCCATGTTAGATTTGCAAATTTTGACATAGTTAGCTTTGATTTTTTCCCATTTCAATTATGTCCATTCTTTGGTTTGGTATGATTTGATTATCCAAAATCCTTGATGACTGATTCTAATGATTAATAAGACTTACTCTCATGATAGGCGAGAATAATCCTATTTATGATGATCCTCATAATAGGCGAGGAATGATTCATATTTGATAAACCTCATGATAGGTGAGATTAGATAATGTTGATGAACCTCATGGTAGGTGAGGTTTGTTAATGTTTGTTCATGAATTTTGATCGAAAAATTCATACCAAAGTTTGATTGGATCTGATAGTAGAATGACTTTTGATTCTTGACATAGTGCACTAATTTTAAACTTTTTATGATGATAGGAGGATCTGGGTACTCTCTAGATGTGAGAGCGGTTTCCTTGGACCACTGATTTGATTCCTCATCTGACTCTGGATGAGATTTAGATCATAGGTCGATGTGGCCTTACTAGTCTACTTGATATGCCCCAAATTAGGATTAATCAGGGTCTCCTTACTGCTTTGGCCAAGTAGTGGAATAGTGACCATAACACTTTCCATCTACCCACCGGCGAGATGACAGTTACACCCGAGGATGTGTGGTGGATACTGCTGATTCCATTTATGGGAGAGATTGTTGTATATGATTCACATCAGGCTAGTGGGAGAGATTCTCTTCATAGAGTCTTTCAAGATCAACACATTGCCAGATCGAGTATCTGATGGCGGATGATAGCTGATGCATGTGCTTCCCTACCAGCAGTATTAGCTAGATTCATTGGAGGTTTCCTTTGTCCTGATCATAGGTCAAAGGGATTCTCTATGGGTTGGGGTTGGATTTTGGAGAGCATGGTTGTGCATGGGATGAGATATGCGTGGGGAATGTATATGCTAGTACATATCTACCATGATTTACATTTCAGTGATATACTTGGGAGCATGCAACTTATCAGCGGGCATGACCATGTTACAAGTGTGGGCATAGGAGCATTTTTCCATTGCTCAACCATTTCCAGTTCTTGATAGACCTATCGACAGACCTTAGGTTTTCAGGTACAAAGGTACACTTACCCATGTTCAAATAGGTAAGTTAGAGAATTGGAGATGAGTTTTGGATGATGCAGAGAGTGTTGTCTGGCAGCCATATCTAGACTATGAGCTATGGGACAAGGATGAGGTAGTGCTTGGGTATCTATGTGACTCTATGTACCTGATTGGCATGACCCCTTTTGTGTTGGAGAGATTTCTATTGCGCGAGTGTATAGGCAGTATGGCATTGTATAGTGCATGCCTTAGGGGGTAACCCATTATGCCCAACAACGGAGTGATGTAGCAGATTGGGGGCCATGTCTATCGTATGAGACATTAGTAGAGGGGTAGAGGACTCTACAACCATCTGCTTGGGATATGTGCAGAGATATTGCAGAGGCACCCATGATAGAGGAGTATGCAACATTTTTGGCATTATCTCCACATCCTCGTATTACTATTCTTGATGAGCCAACGTCATTACCTATGGAGGAGGATGTAGCAGAGGGTTCTGAGGATAGCAGTGGGGATGATACCTAGTCAGGTAGTAGTACTAAGAGCAGCGGTGGTGATAGTAGTAGTGATGACAGTGATGGTGGTGGTGGAGGTGGTAGAGGGGTTGGGCCAATCAGTGTTGGTCCATCATCAAGTAGGCCTCGCAAGAGGCGAGTAGTGGCAATGCCATTGGTTGATCATCAGAGGTAGATTGCCAGTCTAAAAACATAGGTACAAACTCTGCAAGGGCAGTTGGTACAGGCATAGGGTTTGCTGGTATAGATGTAGACTCAGATGTAGATCCAAGCATAGGCTCATGCCCAGGCATTAGCATAGGTATAGGCATAGTTAGGAACTGTTCAGACTCAGGTTGATACCTTGACAGTTGAGCGAGACAGTGCTAGACTAATTGCTGACACAACACAAGAGATGACCAAGACACTATAGAGAGTAGTTGATGGTACTTCAGTTATAGATTATATGAGAGAGGTTTTGCGGGCTAGCCGAGAAGAAAAGTTTTACCAGGGTAGATATCATGATGCAATGCCTATTGATTGTAGATTTAGCTATGCCCCATCAAGATCTAGTCGGACCCGTACCCGAATAGTTATCAAGGGTGTGACACAACCTCCATGAAGAGATCCTAGCTCTTGTAGGGGTGGTGCTAGTACTGGTCCTGTTGGGCCTGCTCATTCTAGTAGCAGTAGATCATAGATGTTTTATTGTGATTCTGTGACATTATTTTTGAGATATGATGTATACTTCGAGTCAGCATATGTTTTGACGATGTATCTTTTCTTATTTCAGACTTCATTGTATACTTGAAATTGATGATATATATGATATGCAGTGATTTCTATTTATGATGGTTTATGATTCGATGATGGATGCATTTATTTTATGTCATGATGTATCATGTGATGAAAGCTTTTATTTCATGTTATGATTCTAGATGAATGCATACACAAAATATATTATGTATGGATGCATGATGTATGGATGATAATGATCTATGATGTACGGATGTATGATGTTCTAAAATGATGATCTATGATGTATTTAAATGATGATCTATGATGTATGGATGTAGATAATAATAACATGACTTGTATTTACTTTAATGTGATGAAATGTATGGATGGACGGTAAATGCTTTTTATTTTAAATGTGATAATGATAATAAAATGATGATTTTGTAATGCATGATAATGGATGGATGATGAAATTTTGTGATACAATTTATGGATGAAAAATGATGTATGGGTTGAATAATGATTATATGCATATGATAATAATCTAATGAATGATATGATGTAATGAAAATGATGTCTTTATTTAAATGATATGATGTTGATGGATGATAATGTAATGAATGATGAACATGATGTATTTATTTATGACATGATGATGAATTCTATATGTTTTTGATGATTTTTGATTTATGTCAAGTATACTCAATCATATTTGTAGAAAAGATAGTCATTAATTGGAATCCTGTATGCAACAAACACTCTATAGATGTAGAATTTATTATCAATGCAATCTAATTTTATCATGCAACTATATGCAGACCATTGTCATTTTAATAGTACTTTTGTGCTTGGTATCATCATAGAGCTTTTTAGGATGTTGAAAGTGAGTACAAGCGTAAATGGTATATGCTAGACCAATGACAACCTGAGTACTACTTTCATGATTTTTGATATTGCAAGTGAACAGAAGAATCTAGGTATAATTGAACCTAGATGACTTGAGAATTCATTGCGTAAATAGGTAGTGATTAATCATTTCAATGTGTGAATTTTTAATGTCATCGGTGATACATTTGCATAGCATATCCCCCAACAATTCATACATTTATATAATTAACTTCCAGACAACAAACACTAAAAGTATCATTCTTCTTCCTTGTTTCTCTAGTTCATTTACATCATTGAGTTACTCCAAATAAATGATAATATCAATCAAAAATACAACTTATCTACTTTAACTTAAAGTGTTTCAATCATTATTTAGATTAGATCATCCATCCTGATTTTGTGATGTTTTTGTGATTTTCCAAGATTTTGACCAAAGACCTAACTTACTAAGTTATCCTAAGGGTCTCGAGGGCTGATCAAAGATTAGCCTTCTCTACGTTACACATGCAGAGACCACATTGTTCAATTGACACAGACTCATGATTTTGGTTTTGCTTTTCTAGACTGACTTTTTGACCCATTTTTGGATTTTCTGATATCATACAGATGTTTGATGCCTTTCCGATGGTGATTGATGTTGCAATTTGATCATTTTTTTCATTTTCTTATCGTACTGTTGTTTTCCCATTTTGGTGAGACTGATGTTTTCATTGCCCCCAGTGATATCCAGGTGTTTCCCCCAAGCTAGAGTGAGATATGACTATGTGAAATAATTTGATAATGGATGCAATGATGGCAAGACTAATGATATGATATAAAATGGTAATAAGTGCTAGAATAATGATCCTGATATATATCAAAATAGATGGGAAAGATCGTTTAGAATCACATATGACACCTGTTTCTTGGTTTTCACCATATTTTTTGATTACACTCTTTGTTTTGTATATTTTCCCCTTTTTTTTTATATTTTCTATTGCCAAGACACCTGTTTGCCAGGTTTACACCAAGGAAACCATTTTCTAAAATTTTGACCCGTGCACTAGGAATTCAAGTATAGAAATTTCTAAGATGGATACTATTGATAGGTTCATCAAACAAATCCCCTCTGACGTTGAAAGTTGATAAGCTCTTGATCCGTATACTGATATGATGACAAAAGAACCTAGCCAGTTAGGCTAAAATTTTCCTTTCTTTTCCCTATCCTGTTGATTTCTCAGGTTTTCCTATAGAACCAAATCGCCAACCTGAAAAATCCTAGGTTTTACCCTATGATTGTAACTCCTTGATATTTTTTTTTGATATGCTATGAGATGATTAACAACTTGTTGACAATGCTCATCCAACAATTCTAGTTCTTGTAGTCTAGATACCCTATAGTCCTCATCTGAAATGATTCATCTAAGTGATACACGGAGTGATGGAATCTCTATTTCAATAAGTAGTATGGCCTCTGACCCATATACCAAAGTGTATGGTATAGCTCCTGTTGGTGTTTTGATACTAGTTCTGTAGGTCCATAATGCAAGATTGAGTTAAACATGCCAATCATGTCCAACATCATTTACTGTCTTCTTGAGGATCTTTAGAATTGTTTTGTTAGAGGCCTCTACTTGGCCATTTCCTTGTGGATAGTACGGTGTTGAGAAACGATGGTGGATATGGAACTTTTCACACAATTCTTGAACATCTTGGTTTTTGAAAGGTCATCCACTATCAATGATAATAAATTGAGGAATTCCATACCGACATATTATATAATTCAAGATGAAAGACGATATTTTCTTCCCCATGATCATTGTAAGAGGCACTACTTCTATACATTTTGTGAAATATTTTGTAGTTGTTATTATGAACTTGTGTCCATTGGATGAAGAGGGATGTATCTTTCCTACCAGATCTAGTCCCCATTGACAAAAGGGCCATGTTGATGTGAAGGGATGCAGTTCCTGTGTTGGTGCATGAATCAGATTACTGTGAATCTGACAATTTTGACATTTCTTTACAAACTGATAAGATTCTTTCTTCATGCATGGCCAATAATATCCTAAACGAAGGAGTTTCTTCGCTAGAGTTATTCTACTTGAATGAGTGCCACAAATACCCTCATGAACCTCATGTAAGGTCATATCAGATTCGTCATGTTCTAAACATCGGAGTAAGGTACCATCAAGACCTCAACGATAAAAGATGTCAGTGATCAAAATGTGTCGGGCAGATTGGTGGATAAAATTACATTTTTGGTTCCTAGAAAGATCAGGAGGGAGGATATTGTCCTTTAGGTAAGTATAGTTTTTTTCATAGATGGAGGTTTCAATGGTCTCTAGATGGCATATGGAATTGGATTCCAAACTATTATAAGAAGGACATGGTACTTGTTCTACCATAAACTCATAACAACCTTGTTTCTCCGGCAATTGTAAGAGAATCAATTGTAGCCATAGCATCCACAACTTTGTTCTTCACTCTTGGAATTTGATCAAATTTGATGTTGACAAAAACCTATTTTAGATCATCTACTTGCTATTTGGAGGGCATCAAATTTTCATGCTTTGTCTGATACTCATCATTTACTTCATAAATGACTAGTTGAGAGTCCCCATATACTTGTAGGTCTGTGATCCTCCATTCAATTTCTATATTGACCCCAATGATCAATGCTTCATATTCTGCCACATTATTTGTACATTGAAACATCAGTCTATATGATTTCAGAATGGTGTGTCCTTGGGGAGTGATGAACAAAATTCCTCCTCCAGATCCTCAATGTGTATATGATCCATCAAAATATAATATCCATTGTTGTGGCGTCACTATCAGAATGTCTGCATCTGAAAACTCCATTGTCTTAGGGTGATCATCTGGTAAAGGATCCTCAACCAATTTTTCAATGATTGCTTGACCCTTGATGGATTTTCTATCCACATAATGAATTTTAAATTCACTTAATAGCATGACCCACTTGGCCAGTCTACCTATTAAGACAGCCTTATTGAGTAAATATTTTAAGGGGTCGATCTTTGCTATTAGCTTGATTGTATGGGTCAGCATATAATGTCTCAACTATTGAGTAGCAAACACAACCGCTAAGCATGATTTCTCTATGAAATTGTAATTTATTTCATAGCCATTTAATGTCCTGCTGATATAGTAAATGGCATATTCCTTTCCTTCATAATCCTCCTGTGCCAATAATGCTCCTAAAGATATATCTATTGTTGCAATGTACAATATCAAAGGTCTTCCTTCCATTGGCAGCATGAGAATAGGTAGTGACATTAGATACTACTTTATTTGTTCGAATGCTATTTCACACCCCTCATCCCATTTGAAAAAAAACATTTTTATGCAACAGATGATTAAAAGGATGAATTTTGTCCACCAGCTGGGAGATAAATCTCCTAATTGATTGGAGCCTTCCCTATAGTGATTTGAGTTGATTGATATTTTTGGGAGGCGACATCTCCATTATTTCCATGACTTTCATTCGATCGACTTCAATTCCATTTTTTGAGACAATTTACCCCAACATTCTCATTGATGTGACCCCAAAGACACACTTCTTGGGGTTTAACCTGACATTGAATTTCTCTAGCCGTGTGAAGATTTTTCCCAGGATATGTAGATGTCCTTCCCTTGTACAATATTTTTCTAGAATATCATCCATGTAATCCTCCATGAAGGTGTGCATAATATCATGAAATATTGTTGTCATTTCTCTTTGATAGGTGGCTCCTACGTTTTTCAGACCAAATGGCATGAAATTCTAGTAGAAGGTTTCCCATGGACATGTAAATGCAGTATTTTCCTAATCTTCTGGAGCTATTTTAATTTGATTATATCCATAAAAACCACCCATGATTGACAACATGGAATGCCTTGCCGTCAAGTCCACAATGATGTCTATATTAGGTATTGGAAAAACATCTTTTGGGGATGCTTTATTTAGGTCCCTGAAATTTGTACATATCCTAATGCTATTGTCTAGTTTTGAGATGGGTACAATATTTGATATCCACTCGGCATAGTCAATAGACCTTTGAATCCAACATCCTAAAATTTCTTTAACTCAACCTTTACCATCAATGTGATATGAGGATTCATTTTTCTCATTTTTTTCTTCACAGGCTTGATTCCTGCAAGCAAAGACAAATGATGCATGAGCAGATTTGGATCCAAGCCTGGCATATTAGAATATGACCAAGAAAATTTGATGCTTCTTTCCTTATATAATTTTATGAATTATGGTCTTTCTTGATCTGTCATGGATTCTGCCAAATGTAGGATTTTTTCTTTTTCTTCAGTGTTGATGTTAAAAAACTCTGTTGGTTCTACCATAACTGATGAGTACTCATGATAATGTTCTGAGAGAGTGTCAAATCTCCCATATTTTGATTCCTTAGAGAGGTTTTCATCATTAGATGCATTCTTTATTTTTCCTTTTTCTAAATCTAATGCTGCCATAGAATGGTTTTCACCATTAGATCTATTATCCCTATTTTTACTTTTGCAACTGGAATATTTCACACCCTCCTACCGAGTCAAGTATTTATGACTATTACATATATAAATCATACCAGGTTCGTCATGACATAGAAAATTTACGTTGGCGTCATTGTTTGCAAATATGGGTATAGTCAGAGGTTCGATAGGTTCCCAGTTAATAAGTTATGGATGGATTAATGGAATGAGGTCATCAAATTGATTTAGGTTGATGGATGTAAGGGTTAGGATAGCCATTTCATCATAGTTGCTATTTGGAATATCGAGGTCAATGATGGTACCTTCTTCAAGATCGTCTAGTTCACTTGAGGTATGTTCATCCTCACTTGAGTCATCGATATTTAGTGATCCTAATATGAATGGTCTAGACCCAGAGCTTTGTCCCTCCTCACATGTAGGCGCATATTGTTGTATTACATCAATTTGAATGTTGGTGTAAGATACATTGGAGCACAGATCCCACTCATATTCATTTGAATCCATTTTAGAGCTATCTCTAAGCTGAAGGATTCTTTCTACAACCTTCCTTGTCATCTCTTGTTTTTGTTCTTCAGAGTATCCTAGTCCTATCTTCTCTTTTTAATGGAGAGTGAGGAGTTGAATAGGCTCAACTATGCCTTCCTTCCTTAAATTGACAAGTCCTTGTCCCTCATAACCTATTTTTTCTAGGATAGCTTTCCCTTTTCCATATTTTTTGTATTGATATTGACATTCTTGATACTCCTATTTGATGTCGATGGTTCTTCATCTTTGTATAACCAATCAAGGATTTCTTTTTGTTTGGTTCATCCTCTATGGTACCGGATTCTACAAATATATCTTCAAGAACTGTGACAGGTAGTATTTTTGATGTTTGATCATGGATGGTTGGCCATATGTCTTTGGAGATGGCATTAACTGTGAAAGATTAAGTGATTACTCCATAGAATATTGCCCCATTCCCTTGTCTGTAAACTGGAATTGCTCTTGAAATTTTTGTGACAAAGAAGTTTGGGGATCTAGATTATCTGATAATTGAGTATCAACAAGACTTGTATCTTTTGATTTATCCTTCTTCTCTACCCACTTGGTGATGATATTTGGACATTTTTCTTCATCTGATGAATTTGAACTGGATGCTTCCTGATTGTGAGGCACAAAGGTATCTTGAGAGATTCTCAGTGTGTCACAATGTTGAGGGTAATTATAATCAGTAGATACAGTCACCTCCTATCCATTTACTAGAACTTTAAGCATTGGTGATATGTGGAAGGTACTACTTGCATTTCATGGATCCAGGGACATCCTAAGAGTATGTTGTAGGTTAACTCTTTTTTGAGTACTTGACATGCTATTTGTTTCATCATTGGTCCCACTTGGATGGGTAACACAATCAGTCCCTTCAAAGATCTCTCTTCCTTATCATATTATTTTATGGTCATTTTCCTTCGAGCATCAATAGTGTCATCGGAATACCCTAGTGCATGGATTAGCTTTAGAGTGCAAATGTTCAAACCATATCCCCCATCTATTAAGACTCTTTTGACATGATGATTGTGGATCAAGACTTTGATATGGAGTGCGGTATTATGGGGATGGTTGAGTGAGACATCATCCTATTCAGAGAATGACAAAAAATATGGGGTAGTCAAATGCCCCACCATAGCTTGGAATTGGAAAACATCTAAATTTTTTGATACCGTAGTTGCAAGTAGTGCTTGTTCTAGAACCTCTTTATGTGATGGAGATAGTTTGAGGAGTTCTAGTATTGATATCTGCACTGGAATGTTTTGAAGGTGATCAACAATATTATAATGAGATGGAGGGAGATATGCATTTTAAGAACCCACTCCTTTTAACACTACCTTGGACTTCCCCCTTGTCATTACATTTGCTGGTTGATAGTCCTGTCATTCTTTGATTTTTATAATATTTATTTGATTTTCAGGGACTTTTATGCTTGGGAGAAAATCCAAAGGGGTAGTGTTGTCGGTTTCATGTTCATCCATGTTTTGGTCAATGGTATGATCACTCTCTACTTCAGTAAGACAAAGGATCATTTTATCATAGATATGATTGATATTTTAACCTTTGTTTTTTGTAGAAGATGATGCTCCTTTGTCATAGTTTGGTAAAGGGTCCTTGAAGGATGAGTGATCTTTATTGTTTTGGGGTCCCTCTATATATACCTTGTTATTGTCGATAAGATCTTGAACTGCATGTTTTAACTCCATGCAATCATTAGTTTTGTGGCCTTTATTGTTGTGGAAGTTGCAATAATCTGAGTCATTCCACCATGGTGGTTTGACCTTTGGATCCCAGAATCTTGCTTCTTGTATGGTGATAAGACCACTGGTGACTAGTTCTTTCATCACTGATTCCAATGTTTGGCCTAAAGGTGTGAACCTATGTCAGTTTGATGGTTTTTGGTATGATTGTGGTTTTATGATTTCATTGTTTTGAATGACATTTGACTTGACAATTTGATCATTGTTTTGATTTTTTTTAGAAGTAGATGTTGTCAAGTTAAAAACTGGTTTGGCATGTTGTAAATCACTTGTCGTTTCATTGGTAGTCGTATTTCAATTCTTCTGCAAAAATTTTGGTTTATCATTGTTGGGGTATTGATTTGACGAGTTTGTGTTATTTGATTTATCATTGAAATGTTTAATAACCCCTCTTTTCACTAGCACTTCTTCAATATTAAGGCCATTTTCTATCACCTTTTCAAACATAGGAGGACATTGCAATTCAAGTCTATAACTCATCTCCTCTGTCAAGTTGTGGATGAACAAAACCATTTTCTCTTCTTCAAGAATGGATTGAGGATATCTAGTGAATAGTCATCGCCATATTTGTAGAAAGGACAAGAATGTTTCCCCTTTGTTTTGTTTCAGGTTATATAGATCCTTTATCGTGACATCGTGTTGGATGTTAAAAGAATACTGAGAGATGAACCAGTTGACAAGTTCTTCAAAAGTCCTTATTTCTGATTGTAATTTTGAAAACCATTCCATACATGAACCTCCCAAGCTTCTTGGGAATAATCTCATCAGGTAATTTTCCTCTTGGGAAAACTCTAGGCTCATGGTTTTGAATTCATGAATATGATCGATCAAATTTGATATTCCATTGTATTTTTCATACTTGGGGAATTCATAGTGTTGAGGAAAAGGTATCATATCGACTGTTGAGTCAAAAGGATAAGGAAAAATGTCTTGTATTGCGTACCTTTTGGTGTTCCATTTTGTCATGTCTTGTATTTGTTGTTGTAATATTTTCATTTGAGATGTTAAGGAAGCAACCGGATCTATACCTTGTGTGGGTTGTGGTATTTCGGTTTCGTTGGTTCCATGTGCTTCTCTTAGGTGATTTATGTCAAAGTCTTTGGGAAGCTTAGCACCTGATGCAACCAACATTAAGAGGTATTTCTCCAAACCTGTTCTAAGATCTTTTCCATGAAATTATGGAATTTGGGATCCTGTTGGGTTGTTTGTATGTCCTCTGGAGTTATTTCATTTTTGTCACTTTGATGTAGACTATTCCAGGGATTTTCTTCTACCATTGTATTTGATGTTTCAAGTTCCTTTTCTAAGAGCTTCTGATTTTGAAACGTAGTGAAGATTGGCATATAAGGTTTTGTTCTTTCTTCCAAAATTTGATCTTCTATGTTGGAAAATGTCAAGTGAATTTTTAACAAAGTCGAATAAGATGATAGATCTTATTGATAAGACTAGGTTAAAAATCTGATTACTATGCTTCATTTCATGATGAAGGATGATAATATCCTAATGATGAAACTTTAGTGTTATAATCGAGATTGTGTTTTGATTTGACACTTTATGATTTGCAAGATCTATGTTTTAGTTGAAAAGATTGGAAACTTGTATGAACCTATCTAATTTCGGTTTTTATACAGTGATTCTAATAAAAAGGTTATTTTGTCTGATAAAAATCCATGTGTAAATGAAAAACAAAACTGACTGAGATGATTTGGAACTCTCTATTTTGAAAGCGCTAAAACAGAGTTCAGATATGCTAAAATAGGTGATGGAAGTGTTATTTTGTAGAAGCGCTAGAACAAAGTTCAAAAGCACTAAAAAAGGTAATGGAAGCACTATCTTAATTGATGGACTAAAATAGTGACTAGAAGCACTAAAAAAGTGCTTGGAAGCGTTATTTTATGAAAGCACTAAAACAGAGTCTCGAAGCACTGAAACAGATTTCTAGAGTGCTAAACATTGGATTTTTAGGACTCCCTATTAAAAAATTTGACTTGGCCTTGTGGCATATTCTATCATAGGTTGTGGGAAGTAGGACTGATATATAAGTTGACTATGATTGTGATATTGTGTGAGAGCTCTCCTTTGGAAGAAATCTCGTGAATAAAGTGGTTCTACAATGTAATCAAGAGTATGACCTCTAGCAAAGTCGTGATACCTATGAATGAAGGTTCTATGTTTTAAAAAGATCTTTCGATTCTGATATAAGAAATGCCTTCTTCTTAAATTATCTCGATAATTGAGTGGTCTATTAGGTTTGGTGATTTTGATGGGTTTCTTGACAAACCTGGATGATTTCCACTCTCGAATCATGAATTTCTTGACCTGATTTGATTTTTTTTTTTCTGGATGATATTTTATTTGATTAAAGATTTTGTGAAAACACAGTAAGCAAATTGTAGAATAATTGTTTTAATCTAAATAGATAGTGTATTTTCAAGAACCACGAATGGTCCTTATTGATTTTCACAAGTTTTCTTTGACAAATGTACACAATTCAGAAAGACTCACTCTTAATGTCAAATAGGTCATCAATATACTCAACAACCCACATCTTAAAACTGCATTGACGCACACAACCGTGTCACCCCCTAGAGGGTACCCATGTTTTTGTCATTTCCAGGCACGTACTCAGAGTTGGATTTCTCATCCTCTAAGAAAACGGTCCTTGGCAATTATATGGTGAGTTTCTTGGGGGAAGATTCTTCCCTCTCCTTGCACCGTGAGTATTACAATGTCTGGTTATTGACTCAGCTACACACTACACTATGTTTCGTAAATAGGGCTTCCATGCGGTGCGACAATTGATAAAATCCCTCAGGAGACCCCCCAATCTTTAGAACAAATATTTTGGGGATGGTTATCTTGCTCACTACCATCAAGTTGGACTTTCATCATAAACTTGCATTTTTATTAGAGTGGGTTGGAATCCACGACTTTAGGCATTCCCACTTAGGTCGTTACCATAGGGTGAGTACTTTTTACCACTACGGCAAGCCTTCTAAAGGTTTTAACAAAAGCATAAATTTGCATGAAAATAAGGATGATTCTGGCACTTTGATCACCCAGTTAAGGGAAGACCATAAGCCTATTCACCACACAAGCACAGTAGATAAATGATTCATTTTAAGCCCAAAAGACAAATTTTGCTAATCTATGTGAAGATTTTTCTTCACAAAAATCATAGTGCCCTTTCTAACTGATATTGCAAAAGTATGATGGCTACCCTAGGATTGATAAATTTTAAACCTGAAATGGCTACCCTAGGATTGACAAATTTTAATCAAAAATGGCTACCCTAGGATTGATAAATTTTAGTCTAACTATATCAAATTGAAATTTTGGCCGCAGTCGCATCAGATACAGATCAAAATTACAAAAGTGCTGAAACAAAGCATGAAGCACCATAGTTTTTACCTAATTTGCTAAAATCAAAAGTGTTGAAATATAACACCAAAGTGTCGAAGTTCTTCACGGAAGCGCTAAATTAGCTTTTCTAGAAATGGGTAACCGATGCACCGAAACAGTTCATGGAAGCACTGAAGTAGAAAAAGCTAAAACTTTTAATGGATGCATTATAGTATCATGGAAGCACCGAAATTGAGCATGGAAGTGCCATATTTTTCGATAGATGTGCTATAGTTTTTGACGGAAGCACTAAAACAGAAACACACTGAGAACTTGCGCAATACTTTTCAGAAAAATTGATAAAAATATGGGGTTATGCCCCATGGTGGGCACCAAATTGTAAGTGTGAATAAGTAGAAAATAATAAAACACTTCTTAATGAGACATTGTATCAAAGATCAAGCATATAATCTACTGAAAGCATCTCATTATCTCCTATCTTCAAGGATTTATTAAGCTATTGTGCTCTCAGATTTAAATAACGCTATAACTGTTAAAATGACAATCTAAAGAATGGAATAATGTTGATGCAAGGATATGAATTTATATGATAATGTTAAATAACAAAAGAGACTAATATAGCATGGATTGACATGTAAATTGATAAATGAAGCTATAGGAGGCAGCCATGATATGATCTTAGAATGATAGCTGCTTAGATGTTGGATGCTTGATGCTTGATGGTTGAATTCTTGCAGAGTAAGAGTGCATTAATTAGATAACCTAGATCCTTTTCTTGGTTGAATGAAGATTTATCTACAGATTTCTTGGCTGTAGAAATGCACAGGGATGGCAAAGAGAGGCTTGGATTCAATCTAAAGGATTGAATGGTGAGAGATGGAGGAGATTGATAAGATTTTGGAGATTGTCTCTACCCATGAAAATACTAGGCAAGAGAAGAGGAGAGATTGATGGAGGAGGATTGAGAGATAAATTTCCAATTTTTCTCCAATTCTTCCCATGAAGTTTCAATCAATTAATTTTGACATGATTTTGACATAAATTAGACATAGGATATCTAATTCAATTTTGAGGAAATATAGATGAATATTCCTTGTGCCTTTATTTAAATATTTTTGATTTATTTAAATTAGCCAAAGAGGGATAAATAATTTACTAAAACAACTATAGAAGTTTTTTATTAAATTAAACAGAAGAATATGGTAATTAATCAATAAAGTGTTTAATCTTTTTTAAATTAATTTAAGATTTGATGTGATAGAATAAAATAGGGAAAAGATAATTAAATCAAAAAAAGTATTTAATTTTGTTCATTTAATTAAGATGAGATAATAGAAGAATTTAAAGAATTTAAATGTGAATGTGAATGTGAACTATATAAATAAATATTTCTATTTATTCAAACAGTAGAGGAAATTAGAATAATTAATCAAATAATTCACATTTAATTAATCAGATTCTCCACACCAATTTTAGGTGTATAAAAGCATTAATAAGTCCAAAGGGTATCCTATTATAGGCAAAGTTTCCCTAAGGTGTGGTGAATGTTGTCTTATGGTGATCTTCTCATGTCACAATAACTTGATTGTAACGGGAGAAACCATCCAACATCGAAATCATCTCTGACCTAGCAATTGTCTAAAGAATATGATCCATATTTAGAAGTGGATAATTATTCTTCAAAGATTCCTAGTTAAGGTTCCTAAAACACACACATATTCTTATTTTGATGTTCTTGTGGATTGGAGTTTTTGTTGCTACCCAAGTAGAATGATGAATCAAGTAGATTATTCTATCTTTGAGAATCATTTCAATTTCTTATAAAATTGCATCAATTACATTATGGTTTTAATTCCTTTTCTTTTTACTGAAGGTAGCTATTCCTCCTTTCAAAGGTATGTGATGCTAAAATTTCTCACCCATAAATTTATTTAGATCATCATAGAATGAGGTGAGAGCTTCATTGTACTTGATGAGTAAGGATACTAATTTTTCTCTCTCTTCTAGAGAAAAAAACTTTCCAATGTAAACCAGCTTGGGAGAGTCAGGATCTCCAATGTTCACTACTTCAAATTCTCCTGAACCATCAATGGATTCACTCATTTTTCATTAAATAGATTGGTCATGGCAATCAAATAGGTCCCCCAAAGAGACCCACCCCTTAGGAATTTTATTACCTCTCAACTGAATGACAACATCTTTCAGATCACTGATATCATTAGGGAAAAATTCCTTACATTCACTAGTGCTCCCTTTAAAGAAGGTTTTGGAAAAAATCTTAGCATTCTCTAGAAAGGTCTGAATCTACTTGTCATTCTCAAATACTTTCCAATGGTTAAGATTATCAAGGATTATATTTTAGTAAATCATCTCAACCCTATATTTTTTCTTGAAATATAGACGTGGGAGTAATAAGGAGGCAGAAACTACTAATGAATTAGCCCTAACATTTATTTCTCTAGGGACAACCTCTATTGAAAAAGCATCAGAACACTCAATAAAATCCCATACATTGTTCCCATAGTGCTAGAGTCTCTCATTTTTCACAGTAAAGATCTTGAGCACTTTCTTGACAATCATCTTTGTATCTCCTAAAATTTGAGCATATTAATCCCCATACTTCTCACCCTATCCAACCTCAATAAAAGGGCCTCATATTCCACCATATTATTAGTGTTCACAAATTCCATTTTATAAGAAAAAGGGAAATTTTCACCTGAAGGGGAAACAAGCACCACGCCTGCTCCTAATCTAGAGTTAGAGTAATTCCCATAAAATTCAATTGTCAAGAGTTCTAAATTTGAATCCAAATGAATATTATCCTCTACTTTATCGTCATTTGAAAAAAAACATATAGCTCCCAAATTTTGATTCTTCAAACAAAATATGTGCCTTAGGATCTTCTAATTTCAACACTGTTATCTTATCCTTAGGCTCAGACTCAAAGAGAAATTTCTTACTCCCAATAGGTATGGTGGCATATGACCAATCAAACTAGATTTCACCTCCCATGTCTTTACAAAAACTTCTACTTGGGAGAATACCACAGCTAGTAGGTATATTAGCCACTAGAATTGTGAGCTTGAGTCTTTTATTTAAATGAGTTGCAAGAGAAAATTGTGCATTTTTTATTTTCCAAATCAATGGGACCTACTTAGATTCCATGGAGTACCATTTTCCAAAAGGCTTAGTTAAATTCAATCCCAGAGCACGAGTAGTTTCTATAGGAATAATGTTTTTGGAAGCACTAGAATCAATGATACAGTTATTCAACCTGGACCCATTCACAAATAGTGATAGATAGAAAGGATTTCGTTTATCCTCAAAGGAGAATTATGAGGATGTTTTACTTCTTTATGCTACATTATCAGCTAAGTCTTGAGAACTAATCACTTTCCCATCTAATCCTGAATGGGACTCACACTATCCTGACCTAACATACTTGATTAGTCTATCTAACTCTCTAGGATTCATACATAAATATTCTACTTGTGAAATTTGTACCTTAGATTGTTTGTATAATTCAACAATATCAAAAGCTCGAGTAGAATTTTCAACAAGTAACACATTTAAGGATTTAGGAGAATCTTCTATAACTATCTATGACACATTTTCACTTTTTGAAATGGCACTAGCTCTAGTAAGAAATTTTTTTGGAGAGTTTTGAGTACCTTTTTAATTAGTATTTTTTTGACCTCTTGTGATAGCAACACAAGTGGGCTCATCTAGTGTGATGTAGACATATTCTCCTCTATCATCCTTAGGTTCATATTTAAGGTACCCATTCATAGAGTCACCATTCAAAGATTTGCCATACTGATTAGAAGAATTCCCTTCTTCAATAACATCCTAGATGACCTCCTTCATAGTGGTCATCTGCATAAATATGTTCATCTCGATACATTATGATCCATCATGATTATATTTAAGGTGGAAAGTGGACATATTATTCTTGTTATCTCCTAGAGGAGCCTCTATCGCCAGCATCTAATGAGTTGGAGGGAGTGGAAGAGTCTTATTACTAGGTTGGAATTTTTTTTTCCTTGAGATATCCTAATAAGGCTGGGCACTTTTAGGTAATTTTATTTTAAGAGAAATAATACCATTTGATAGCCTTTGTATCATAGGGAATAACGAAGTAGTTGGTCGTGATTTATTTGAATGCATCTCTCTTTTCCATTTTTTACTATGTTGAAATCATCTTCTAGTTCTATAGAAAGGGTTTGTGTAATGTATTCATAGGTCCCCATTTTAGAAGTACACTGATATGACGATGTTGTGAATTAATAAAGAAGAATAATTTCTACATCTCTTGAGACAATCTTTTCAAAGCATCAATTTATCTCTCCAACCTATTAAACTTAGCTACAGATTTTTTCATAGGCTCACTCACTTCCTTCTTCAACTATATGACATGTGCTATCAAAGAAACGTCATCGCCAACAATTTTAAATTTTCTTTCGAATTTACTTATCATAGTGGCCTAATTGTCAATAGAACTACATGATAACTAGTAGAACCACTGTGTTGTAGAATCCACTAAATATTCTACAAATAACCTAACTGCTACATCTTCCTCTTGGACTCTGAGCATGCCACGGGATGCAAATAAAGAATCAATATGCTCCTCAGGTGAAACCTTCCCATCACCTTTGAACTTGGGTAAGCTTTTGTGAGAGCCTTTTGGTAGGTCATGTAGATTATTCTCTTGTATCAAAGGACCAATAGCATCTCCCCAAGGGACACATGGTTAATTAGCCATATTATGAGGGTAATTTATAACTATCAAAAGGAAAATTTCATGTAATACTAAGGCTTGGGAAGTATAATAATCTATGGATGTTGTAGTTGGAGAAACATGTCTAATTTTAGCTCCAACTCTTCTTCAAGTAATGATAATGTACAAAAAATTACTTCACTGTAAAGACTCAAAAACTAAATCCAAAATACTTCTACTTCTTTCTCCCCTAATAAATCTTTGAGAATCCAAGATGAGCTTAAAATGTTTGATATGTATAACCCAGATAAGGAAAATAAAATATTATCTCAACCCATTCGATCCCCAATGAAGTTGCCAAAAAATATATTTGCTAATTGATTAGGAACCTCAAGATAATGTTGATTTCTTGCTCGAAAAGGTGCCTCTGTCTCAAAAAATCTAGATAATTACCCTCTTTAAGAAAGTAATTACCCTTTGAATTGAAAGGTACAGTTCCCTTGTATGATATTCAATGAATTTAAGTGAATGTGAAATAAACATTTTGTATTCTTTTCACCCAAAATTAGGAGAGGTAAAACCTAATATAAGAAAAATTTCCAATATCATATGCAAATGAAAAAATGGTAAAGATACTAGCACAAAGGCCAATTCACATAAGATGAATTGATGATGAGGTACTAACCCAATATTATTTGAAAATTTGAAATCTATTACGGAGATAAATGCATATACTCACACACAGGAATAAGAAGAAACATAAGAGATATACCTAAACATAGAGATTCAAGAACCTCAAATTATCCCCATAAACTAGCTGCACACATACAACTAGAAATTCCAATTCATAGTACAAGTAGAATTGTATTCAAAGCATATAATATTAGGTCTTTTGAAATGATGTTTAGAGAATATTAATTCCAAAAATAAACATATATATAAGTGAATGAGTAATTGCTTCTTTTTTCCCATAACTAACCAAAACTACAAAGTCTTTTCAAAATATCACAAAGAAATAATAAAGCAACTAAAAAGTTAGGACGATGACACTTCACTTCCAGATTTTGCAGATGCTGCAAGTATTTTTCACAAAGCTTGGAAAGCCTTTGTGAAATGTGGAGTCTCCTTATGTTGAGGGATATTTATGTTTCCCATCCATAACCTCCATTCCAACTAGCTATTGAGGACAACTTCAAATCTCCTATCATATATTCTCATGAGTCTAGCTGCTTGGGATAAGATGAGGTCTAGCTTGTTGAATTTCCTTAGGTGCTCATCATTGAAAGATTGAGAACTGAAGCTCCCATCAAATATATTTTTAAACTCATTTTAAAAGTCTTTAACATTCTCATTAAATCCATCTCCTACCATGTTAGGCTACAATCTGAGTATGACAAGGTTCTTGTGAACTTCCTCAAGAATTGAGTTAAATTTAGTTAGTATTTCTTGGAGTTTTTGCAAGCCTTACCTTGTGACTTGTAACTTCCATTTGAAAAAAATGGAAAATAAGGTGTCCAACTTTTGGGACATGGAATTGGACCTATTCCAATTCACATGATCATACACCTTCACTAGATCCAACTTAAGAAAAAACCCAACCATTTTATTAATATTGAAAGAGTGAATATTCCCATGGATAGTGCTTATGGAATCAAGAATCTACCTCCTCATAATAAATCCATTATGTTGAGGAGAGATAATTTGAGGAAGAACCATCTACAACCTCAAAGACAACACTTTAGAAAATATTTTATAAATGGAATTGTACAAGTTAATCAGATGGAAATCATTGAGAGAAGTACCTTGTTTCTTAGGGATTAGAAAATAATATTGGATTTTAGCTCCTTGAAAAATTGTATGCTACCAAAAAAATCCTTGGTAGCATCAACTACATCTTTAGAGAGAATATCCCAAAAAAATTGAAATAAAAACATTGGAAAACCATCAGGTCCAAGAGCCTTGTTAAATTCAAAAGAAAAGAAATCCCTTTTAACTTTCTCCTCAAAGGGAATGAAAAAAATATTTTTATTCAGATCTTCCAAAATAATATTAGGAATAACATTCAAAAAGGTCTCTTAACAACTAGGTCCAAAGATTGATAAAAAAAACAAGCTAGTAAAAAAAGAACAAGCAACATTCTTTATCTCATATTCTATATCTTACATCTGACCATTATGAAAGATTTGACTAATCCAATTGTAACATGATATTTCAAGGTCAAAAAATGGAAAAATATTTAACTTATGTCCCCACTCCTCATACAAATAGCTTGTGATATTTGTTTCCAAATTTATTCCTCTTGAGCTATAATATTATGCAACCTAGAAAGGATAATACTTTCTTATTGAAGCACAAAATGGTCATAACTATAATTCTAAATCATCTATTGTAAGGAGTTAAGCTCTTCCTTAATCAAATCATTTTCCTAAAAAATATGAACAAAGGAATACTTATTCCATTTTTTTACATTAAACTTAAAAAAATTGAGCCTATTTACCACTCTATACATAGTAGACCCATCCACACTAATGTTCCACCAAGAAAATATTCTCTCTCTAGAACCACCGAAAAAGTAACCCTACTAATTTTTATGACCTGTTTAGGCCCTCCTTGTGATTTTGGGCTTAATTATACATTGATTTGATGTTGTAATTTGGATAACACATTCACATTAGATCTTGGGACCTTGTGAGCTAACAAAATTTAATGGTGCCTTGCAAAAGTGTTGTGAAATGTTGTAACACACTTTCACAATTTTATAGCTTTTTATCAAATAGCTAGGAATAATAAACATAATTTTAATCATAATCAGCTTTAATCATTCCTTATTTGGAGTGGTGTTTAGTGTTGTAACACACTTTCATATTTATGTAGGGTTTCCATTAAAAATTGGGCTTTCTTATACTTTAACTGGCCCTATTTTGCATCCACAAGCCCCATTTATTCCATCTTTTCAAGGATAATCCCAACAACAATCATTAAAAAATCATGGTTTAGGTGTTCCCGGCTTGTGTGGCCAAGATTTATTGTTTGGGCTTCATTTTATACCTTGGGAAAATGTGTCCCACCTAGGTCTTTTTGGCACTGATGCAGGTTTCACACATTTCTAAGCACTTTTCATTTTTGGTCCCATACATTAGGCTTGGGTGGACTCATTCACCACCTTGGGTGAATGAGTCCCATGTGACCAAAATTCAAATTTAAATCAACTTTTTTGATAGGATTTTATTCTCTTAGATTTGATGTCAACTTATAGTGTAATTTCAAGAATTATTACATAATTGATTATAAATACAAGATTCTTTCACTCATTTTCATCCTAACAAGCAATCAAATGACCTAGCAAGTTTATAATGTTGAGAAGTTGTTGAGATGGTTTAGGATTTTTTTCGTTAATGTCAAAACATGGGATCTAGAAGGTTGTGCTATGGATGATATACATAAATGATCCATCCTATCATATGCTATGATGTTGTGTAGTGTGGGTGATTATCCTCGATCCAACTATGGCAGTACTTCTTTTTGGGACATCTGTGCAAGATAGTTAATGCAAAATATTGAAGACTAATATTTTAATATTGGTTGCTATGTCTAAAGCTTATTCAAGGTATCCTTTCTATCTGAACATTCATGTTGCATGTTACAAGTTTTGCTATGTCAAACTGTGGTTCTTTGATTGATACTAAAATTGATAATAAGCAAGATTTGGTCTTGGTTGTGGCATTCCTATCAATTGATGTTAATCAAGATTTGGTCTTGGTTGTGGGGTTCCCATCGTATCCGAGATATATCTCATATAATTCAATGTTAGCTATATTTTTATAATAATGCTATAACTTATGTATGACCCATGTATGGGTCCTAGTGTAACATGGTAAGAACATCCCTTATGTGTGACCTATCTTTTGGGTTTAGTGTTAGCATTTCAAGCCTTATTGAATATTTCAAGCATTGTTCCTCAAGTCGACATGTCTTTGGTAGGTCGATTTATCTTATTCTCTAGGTGTATATATATACATGTATGTAGAATATCATCAAGATATCTGAATACAAGAATTGTGGAATATACGAATAGTGATAAAGGTGTGAAGGATTGTGCTAAAAGGATCAAAGAAGGAAGTGAAGGAAAGTGCCAAGTAGAAGTAATCTTTTTTTTTGAAATAGTTGAAGGAAGGTTTGCATAAGATTCTTAACTAGATATGTAGCAATCAAATGTTGTGCTCTTAACCAGATCTAAATTCATGCATATGTAGATGCAACTTCATCAGTTCATGTTTTGTCCATTTTTGTATGTTGGGCAGTGAGCCCATTGGTATTGAGCCACCCAATAGTGAGCCACATTGCAGTGAGAAACTTGGCAGCGAGCCCTTGTAAAAATCACCTTAACCAATGTCACCTTAATTGGTGTTTTCTAATTGAGAATTAACATTCTCTGTGTTTTTTTTTATCTTGGGTTTCCATGTAATTTCTAGTGTTCATTGTGCATGGTGTTTTTTGGTGCTTTCATGTTCATATCTATTTTAATTAATATATGAATGGTTTATTATTGCTCCGGATTATTTAAATAAAGAAAAGTGTTTTGTGATAACTGATTCACCTCCCCTCTCAATTATCCATACTATTCAACAATTGGTATCAGAGATTGGTCCCTTGCATATAAAGCTTAACTACTTGAGGGAGACCTTGGCAGTTTTAACATATGGTAGGAGATTATTAATTTGAGGAAGAACTCAAGTCAATATTAAGTGATATGGAAAGTATAGAATCTAAGAATGAGAAACTTGGAAGCGAGCCCTTGTAAAAATCACCTTAACCAATGTCACCTTAATTGGTGTTTTCTAATTGAGAATTAACATTCTTTGTGTTTTTTTTTATCTTGGGTTTCCATGTAATTTCTAGTGTTCATTGTGCATGGTGTTTTTTGGTGCTTTCATGTTCATATCTATTTTAATTAATATATGAATGGTTTATTATTGCTCCGGATTATTTAAATAAAGAAAAGTGTTTTGTGATAAATGATTCACCTCCCCTCTCAATTATCCATACTATTCAACAATTGGTATCAGAGATTGGTCCCTTGCATATAAAGCTTAACTACTTGAGGGAGACCTTGGCAGTTTTAACATATGGTAGGAGATTATTAATTTGAGGAAGAACTCAAGTCAATATTAAGTGATATGGAAAGTATAGAATCTAAGAATGAGAAATTGAAAGAAAACATCAAGGAGGTAAATGCTTGTATCTCAAAGCTAAGGGAGAAAATCAGGAAATTCAAAGCAAGACATACAGAGGTCAGAAATGAATTAAACGAGTCAAAGGAAAATGTTATGAACCTAAGGATTTAGTTAGATGAATGCGAAATGATAGAAGAAGATCTCAAAGACACCATCAAACAAAAAATAGAAGAATGGAAGAAGACTGAAGAAAATTTCAAGGATATCATCAAACAAAAATTAGAAGAAAATGAGAGGCTAGATCAAGAGGTAAGAAGGTTGAAATCTGAAGCAAGAGTATGTGAAAGTAGCATAATTTTGGATCAAATATTTTCCCTAAAAATAATTCACAAGGATAAAGCAGGACTTGGATACATTGGTGACAACTCAAAACATGACACTAAGGATAAAAACAAAGTAGTTGAAGTTAAAGAAAGATCAATTATAATTGGAAAGGTCTGAAACTCTAGAACATTTACAAAAAGACCTCTAGTAAGGAAACCAAATGCTCAAAGGTACTTATCTTTTAATGGTCACTATTTTCTATGCAAGAAGTTTGGACCCAAGACTATAGAATGTAGAAGCGGGAAGGAACAAGATATTCAATGCTTTAATTGTCACAAGTTTGATCACAAAGAAAGTCATTGCCGAAGTGAATTATCTAATTCAGCCAAAAGAAATGGAATGAACAATATCTTTCATGGTTATGGTCACAAAGCTCACTAGTGAAGATCCATGATTCACTTAGTTAGGTCAGGGAAAATATGTTACAAGTGTAATGAATCTAGACATTATGCTAACAGATGTAGATATGTTGCTCCGAAAAGGACTGAAGACAAAAAGAAGGTTGCAGAATCAAATGAATCTAAGAAGAAGGTGACTGTAGTGTTGGAAGAAAAAGGAAATGAGTGTGGAAAAAAACTTCTGTGATACCATATTTTGATATGTACCCTAGCATAAATTGAACCAACCACCTTGGCTCAAGGGGATTTTTTTGAATACATATCTTGTCATTTCCCCCTTTCTAAAAAAATATTGATGTGTTTCTAGAATGACTAAGCTAGATCCGGGTGAAGTTGTATTATGGAGGTTAATCTAACTGATTGAAAAATGAAGTACAATTGTTGGCATCATCGATACACGGTTTGGCAGAGAATTGATCATGGGCAATTAAGGATAAAATATGGAGTTTCAAATCATTTCTCATAGTTTGCAAAGAACGAGAAGGAGAAGTTTCACATAATGATAAATGTTTGAAGAAGTCAAGTGCAATGATGGAATCCATGTTGATTGGTAGTGAATCCTATGGTGGTATTCCATTGAAGCTGAAGGGAGTTGAATTGGATGAGTTTGATCATCAGAAGATGAAAGAAATGGAACTAGGGTTAAAGACAGATGAGTTACAAAATGTAAGTACTATGGGTATGGATTTATGGGGAGAATTTCATAGTTTTTGAATAGAGAGTCTATCTTGTTCATATTGAGTAAATTAAAGGATGGTAGCATTATGTTGTACAAACCCTATCTGATCATGAAGGAGGCCATAGAAGCTATTATTGGTTTGTCTAGTGTTGGTGATCTCGTTGGGAAGAAAATGGTGAAATACAGAGATGTGGAGGAACTTACTAGTATCAAAAAAGACCCCCAAGCTCTACTAATAAATATCATATTCAATCCTACAGTAAGGTATGTTTCTTACGACATCACTTATAAAATCTATTTCAGAAATCATGAAGTTTCTACTTTAGCTATTTTTTTGTTTCTTGCACATAAGATGGTGAAGGAAAATAATAAAGTTGACTTGTGTAGCCTCATAATGGAAAACCTAGTTGAGAATGTTAGAATGTCTTTGGTTGAGATTTATCATTTCTAGTTTGGGTCTCTTCAATTATGTTTAGTATTCTATTTCTGAGTTTGATACCATCAAAAGAAAATTTTAAGTGGAAGTTTGGCATCCCTGTTGAAAAATAAGTTTACAAATATTTGGAGTGTGTGGAAGATAAAGAAAGTGCATGCAAAGTCTATTTATCATCCTTGCAGAGGGATCTATGTTTTGGTGTGATAGTGTCTAGTGCGATGCCCAATAGTAAATTTGAGGAGGGTTCCTCCTCTGATAAGAAGGAGCTAGAGGTTGTCATTGGTGGTTCCCCTCTGAAACCTAAAATGAGGAAAGTTAACACAAAATATATCTTAGAAGAAAAGGGAAAGGAAGATGAATCTCTACTTGGATCTAACTCTTTTGATCCAGATGAAATTTGGCTGATGTTGAATGAAGGTGATATGAAGAAGGTTGTTGAAATGTGGTGTGCCTACCCTCCAATGGATAGGCTTAGAATTGATGATGCCTTGGTTGATTATTTTCTCAAAAAGGGTATTATTGTTTCAAATGTTTCTGACTCTTTTCTAGATGATCTGGTAGAAATTGTTGAAGAAAGGACATTGTTGGAAGGACCTGAAGGGCACAAGTTCAAATATATTATTGAGAGAATATGTTTCAAATCCAAACAAGAGTTATCCAAACACATTGGTGAGATAAGAGAATGCATCAAGGAAATGTCCAACATCTACAAGTATTATCTTCAGTGGCTTGCTGCGGTTGATAACTTTACAAGTAGAATTGAAACTATTTAATGTGAGATGAATGAGATTGGAAAGAGTTTTTATTTCTTCAAAGATAAAGATGGAGAAAAAAGAATAAGAGTTGGAGAGTTTCAAGATGAGTTATTGTCTATTTAGAGACAGAGGGAAAATGTGGTTAAAAATTTCTGGTTGGTCAAAGAAATTGTTGAGGTCCGACTGCATGATCTCTCTAGGATACTTTCTTATGTAGAAGATTGTGAACAAGAGTTCCTATCTCTAGAATGGTCATCCTAATTTACACTATTGGTTGTATTGGATAGCATATGTAAAAAAATGGATTCTATAGTGCTATCTTGGAAGAGGATTCCTCCAAATGTGAGACAAAGGTACCAGAAGATTTTTCATGTGAAAAGTGTTATTTTTACTTGAGTTCCTGAATGTTTTTATTTTGGTCCTTTTCCTTTGATGGAAAAAACGGGGAGAAAATGAAGAGAAAAACAAAAAAAAGAAGAGGTATTGAATTTCTTGACTAAGGGAGAGTGCTTGGAGTTTTGGAGTTGGAATTTTGGACTTTTGTGTTTTTGTGTTTTTGTTGTTTTTCTATCAATGCCAAAGGGGGAGATTGTTGAGAAGTTGTTGAGATGGTTTAGCATTTTTGTCATTGATGTCAAAACATGGGATCCAAAAGGTTGTGCTCTGAATGATATACATAAATGATCCATCCTATCATATGTTATGATTTTGTGTAGTGTGGATGATTATCCTTGATCTGGATATGGCAGTACTTATTTTTGGGACATCTGTGGAAGATAGTTAATGCAAAATATTGAAAACTAATCTTTTGATATCGATTGTTGTGTCTAAAGCTTATTCTGGGTATCCTTGCTATTTGGACATTCATTTTGCATGTTACAATTTTTGGTATGTCAGAATGTGCTTCTTCGGTTGATACATAAATTGATGATAGTCAGGATTTGGTCTTGGTTGTGGCTTTCCTATCAATCAATGTTAATCAAGATTTGGTCTTGGTTGTGGTGTTCCCATCAAATTTGGAATATATCTCATATAATTTAATGTTATCTATCTTTTGATAATAATTGTATAACTTATGTATGACCCATGTATGGGTCCCGGTGTAAGATGGCAAGAAGATCCCTTATGTGTGACCTATCTTTTGGGTCTAGTGCTAGCGTTTCAAGCCTTATTGAATAGTTCAAGGATTGTTCCTCTAGCCGATATATTTTTCCAAGGCCAAATCATCTTGTTTTCTCAGTGTATATATACATGTATGTGGAACATCTTCAAGATATATGAATAAAAGAAGTGTGGAATGTGTGAATAGTGATAAATGTGTGAAGGATTGTTTGATAAGGATCAAAGACGGAGGTGAATGCAAGTTCCAAGTAGAAGTAATTTGTTTTGTTGAAATAGTGGAAGGAAGGTTGGTAGAACATTCTTAACTAGATCTAGTACAATAATATGTTGTGCTCTTAACCCGAACTGAATTCATGCATATGTAGATGCAAATTCATTAGTTCATGTTTTGTCCATTTTTGTAATCAAATTTTTTTCTATCTTAGGTAGTGAGCCCACTGATAATGAGCCACTCGACAATGAGCCACCCTGCAGTGAGCAACTTGGAAATGAGCCCTTGTAAAATTCACCTTAACTGATGTCACCTTAAGTAGTGTTTTATAATTGAGAATGAGCATTCTCCGTGGTTTTTCCCATCCTAGGTTTCCATGTAATTTATGGTGTTCACTATGTATAGTTTTGTTTGGTTCTTGCATTTTCATATATATTTTAATTAATATATGAATGGTTTATGCTTGCTATGGATTAAGTAAAGAAAGAAAAGTGTTTTGGGATAACTGATTCATCCCCCATCTCAGTTATCTGGATTGTTCAACATGCAAGTCATCTAGAATTCAAGAGTATTTGAGCATGACAATTCAAGGAATTCAAGGGCAGATTATCAAGCATTCTATAGCATTCTTCAAGTGTCAATCATCATGTCAAAGATTGCTTGCATCATGTTTTCTTAGAGCTAACAATTGTGATGTAGGTTTTGTGATTCAAGCAAGTGTTTCATTCAAATATCTATCAATATCAAGCAAGATTCCAAGTCTACATCCATTGGGGCCATTACTTACATGTTTGTAGAACCTTAATTGTAGGGTTTGGCAAGTTGCAACATTGTTATTTTTTCATTCATCATTCTCCATTCATATTTTCTTTCATTTCAAGGTTTAATTATCTACAATGGGTTTGACCAAGGAAAACCCCGATTCTCTAACCCCAAAAAATTTTTCCCTCTTCATGCATGTGATTTGCAGGGCTAGGTTGTAGATTTTTCAAGAAGCAAAGTTGGAGAAAAATTTTCAAATTCCTAAAGTTGTCAAAGTTGTCATCAAGCCTTGGGGAAGCTTCGAGAATTCCTACAGGTGGCATATTGTAGTTTCAGATCTAGAAACCAGTCAAAAAGATTCAAGAAAACCAAGAGGCACGGAATCCAATCTAAAACTTCAAGAAAAGTAGAGGTGGACTGATTCACCACTATTGGCGAATGAGTCCCACTGTACAAGCCTGACAAATATTTTTGCAGATTTAGATACCCTTTTGGCTGAAACATGTATCTACACATTTTCGTAGAAACTAGACTAATTTTCCCAGCTCGGCAAATGAGTCCCAATCAACATAGATAGTAGATTTTCAAAAACTCTAGATCTCCATTATGCCTTCTTCAGTCTCCTAGGTACACACTTCTAGTTTCATAGAGCTTTTTGTTGCATTTTGTGTATCTTTTTAAGTCATTTAGGGTTGGTTCACATTAAATTAGGTTTTTGCCTTAAAAATTTCAATGCTTATCTTTTACAAGTCTAAACTTGGGGGTGAACCCCTTATTAAATATTATTCAGCCTCTGTGACAACCCTATTGCAAGATTTAAATCTCCTTTGCATGGATATCTCTAGGGTTATCCTTGAGTGGAAACCCTTGGTAATTGGGTGCAAATACATATCATTTCCCCTAATTACCTTTTTGGAGGTTCCATTTTGGTGAACCTGCATTTAGGACATCTTAATTTTGATTTGGAGTGCATTTACATCCTAGATTTAGCTTGCATTCACATTGCATTAGGTTTTGCATTAGATAATCTGCATTCTAGAGTTTCAATTCTTATATTAGTGAAAATTTCATTTAGCTTGCATTATTGCATCTAATTTCATTAAAAATCAATCAAATTCTACATTTACATCTCATACAGATCAGAAAACATAAAAAGCATAAAATTCAATTCAAATTTTTTGAAAATTTTCAAAAAAAATAGTACCCGGACTCATTTGCCACCTTGGGCGAATCAGTCCCTTTTTATATTTTTCACTGCATTGTCTGGCATTTACAATTCATTTTCTAAGTTTCTTTTTGTTGTTTCTACATTTCTATCTCACTTTCTAGAATTTTAGTTATAAGCTTTTCATTGCTCTTAGTTTACATTGCATTTTCATACACCCCACATTTAGTATCCTTTGTATGAGTGTTTGGTGTCCTATTGCTAATACATAGTGAGAAGAAGTTCAAGACTTATGTCCTCCCATGATAGAATAATCATTGTTGATCTTGGGTTATCTAGAGCTTCCACTCCTAGTATTGACACTAGTACACTAGGCATGGATAACACCCTTAGCAACTCTTTTCCTTCAAGTAGCATGCAAGATGAAACAAGGAATGATAATATCCCAGAAGAAAAAATAATTCAAATTCATGAGGATTTAGTAAACTTACAACATTAAATAAGCCTTGAAAACATCTCAACTATTACTATCCCTACCATAGAAAATATTCACCAAATGCTTGGAAGTGAAGATGGCCTTCACCTGTTGAAAAACATAGTGCAAATCTTTGGAAAACATATCCCCTCAACCACTATTTTTCCTTTACCAACAAGCAATGCTCCAAGACAAGGAGGAACTCAAATTCCTCCTCCCACAACAATAGCCTCAATACCTACATCTACCCCTCCTCAAGTCACAACAACAATGCAACAAGTTAGTAATATGATTCCTTCCCTAGCTATTCCTACAAAGCCTCCCTAGTTCCTATATGGCATCACAAGTCATATCTCCTACCTTACCACCTATAATTATTCCATTCACTTGTCCCACAAACACATACACTTCATCATCATTTTCACTTCCATCTCATAATACAAGGAATGACCCTCTCAAAATGCAACTTTTCCAAACCATGTCATCCCTTGAAAATAAAATTTCCACCATCAACCAAAATCAAAATGGCCCACCTACATATTATGTCAAAATAAAGCAATCCATTATCCTTAGAGATATTACGAACACTGATACCACAAGGTGTAGAGGTGCCTGGATTTGAGAAATATGGAGGCAAGGGAGATTCTTCTAACCATGTTAATGCCTACATTTCCTTATGTAGTGACTTTTTCCTTGATGATAAACTTTTGGAAAAAAAAATTCCTTTATCCTTAAAGGATACTTCCTTGGAGTGGTTCTCTTCTTTACCAAACAACTCAATTCATTCATTCAATGAAATTATTGAGGAATTTTTAAGCCATTTCCAAGTGCATATTACTCCCAAGATGACCTTGGTCGACTTGATGAGATGCAAGCAAGAAGATAATGAAAAGATATCTAATTTTATCTCAAACTATCAATCGATTTATTCCATAATTGATGTCAATGTCCCTGATCCACACCTTCAAAAGATGTTCATAGAAAACTTAGAAACTAAGATTCAAGAAAAACTTACCATGATAAAATTCCCATCCTTCATACACTTGTGCACTGCCCTTCATGATTATGAAAATTCGATTAGTAGTCGAGATACAAAGTCCACTTCTAGCCAAATTGAGAGATTTGAGCCTCCACAAAAAAAAATTCCAAACCTTTTATAAAACCAAATAAAGGGTTCCTCCAATTTGACCCCCTCAACAAACAATTCAAAAATGTCAATAACCAAGTAGTTTTTTTCAAAGCCACGGTGCCCTTTAGTTATGGAGATCTAAAAAGACAATTCACTCCCTTGATTGGTACCCTTCATAATACCATGTCCCAACTTATAGAAAAGAAAATGATTACCTTATCTCCCATCAAAACACCTAGCCCTAAGAAGACATTACCTCTGAGCTTTATATCAAATGCATATTGTCACTATCATCGACAAAATGGACATGACACAAAACATTGCAAGTGCCTTAAACATCTTGTGCAAGACCTTATTAATTCTAACCACCTATCTATTGCAAATGTTAGTGATCAAGGCAATAAGTTCATTGCCCCTCTAAACCAAAATTTGAAATCTTTCACCAATCCCATGCCACAACATAATATTCCATTTGTCAAAGCTAGCGAAACTACAAAGAATGATTTGATGAATGTTGATATAGATGATGAAAAAAATGATTATCTTATAAATAATGCTATCAATGTCAATCCTATAGATGAAATGGTAGGGGTGATAGATTTTATTCCTTGTAAGGGACAACCTAAGAATTCTCTTGATATTGCTTTCTCCTCTAATGATATACTTAAACATCTACCTAATGGTCCTCTCTACATAGTCAATCGTATATATGATAAGCCCACTATTGGGATATTAATAGATCCTTCCTATGGAGAGAATGTGATCACCGAGGAATTTTTACTTTTACATGAACTCTATCAAGATATATATGATATACTGAAAGCATGGATCAAGACACACAATGGTTTGTCTACCCTACATTGGGATCAATCACCCTTCCATTATAAATAGGACCAAAAACATTAGATGTCACATTCTCCATCATCTTGCAGTCAAACCAATTTTGTGTGAGGCTAGGCCACCCATGGCTTTGCTCCATAAAATTTATCCCTTCGGTTGTGCATAAATGCTTAAAGTTTCCCTTTGACAATGAAATATTCATAGTTCACCATAGTGGCTTTAACCACCTTTCTTCCAAAGGAAACTTTTCCTTCAAAGCATTTTGGCCTAAGCCCATGGAACCTATAGAACCTTGAGAAGAATTGTTTTTCTTGTCCTATCAAAAGTTCAAGGCAAAGAAGATACCAAAGCTATCTCTTTGAAACATGTCTTCATCCACCTTTGAAACTTCCATCCTTGATATAACCATGCTTAAACCTAAACAAGAAAAAAACAACCAAGACCAACCTAAAACTAAAACTTCACCTACCTCTTACAAGAAACCAAGAGATAATAAAGCCAACCCTGCCACTCCTCCCAGAATAAAACAATTTTACAAAGTCAAAGAGAAGATTTTTGAACAACCCCCCAATGGATTCTTTCATTCTTGCCCCACAAGAAGAAAATAAGCCCATGGTTGATCAACCAACTCCTACACAATCTCATATTGAAAAAAAAAACCAAAAGAAATAGAGGTGCTAGGGAGCATAGACAAAGACTTTGTTCCCTTGCTCACATGTTACATGATGAATTAAACAAAGAAAATCAAGATCCAAATTTGACTGAAGCAATGCATGATGAATCTACCTCTATCCTGAAACAAGACAATTAAATGCAACCTCCACAACAAGAATTGAACTCTTCCATGGACATTATACTTCAACCTCATTTTGTGATCAACTTAGATGATGATGAAGAGGTTTCTAAAATGGACCAACAGGTGCATAATGAACTGAATACATTGTTTTCCTCTTCCACTAGCTTAAATGATAAATATCCTACAGTAAATGTTGAACCCAATGCTTCTCCTAGTTAAGAACTTTCTCTTGTCACTTTGGCTATTTTCCAACCATCGATATATAAATAAAATGATTGGGAGGTAGATGGAATGCTCATAGGTCGACTCATATTTTCCTTACTAGTCTTTTGAATTATTTGTGTTTCATTTTCTTTTGTGTGATTGCATGTGCATAATTCGATCCCCTATGACGTTATGTTTAATGTTCTCTCTCTCTTTGTGAGATTACTCTATTTGTACCTTCATTATTATCTATGGTGTGCATCTCTTTCACTTTTTATATTTATCTCTTTTTCATTTGTCTTGTGGGTATGACGCAAGGCGTTGAGACACCCTATGTTTCTTCCATGTTTACCCAAAAGGATTTCCTTTGTTTTCGCTCTCTTCATGTCATTCTTCTAGTTCTATGTGTATTTGGGAGATGATGATAGTTCCAAGCTCTATTAGAATATTATATTCCTCTTATTGGCTTGATGTAGTGCATTGCATCCTCTAAGTTGTGAATCTTTTATTCTTTGACCAGTCCTCTCTTGGAGACATTCGACACAATGTTTCCTAAGTTAAGACCTCACATGAACTAAGCAAGACTCCTTTAAATATTTCATACTTTTAATTTGTTGTTATATGGCCACCTTTCATAACACAGATTTCATGTCTATAGATCCATCTTGTTGTTCATGATCTCCAAGCATACAAATTTTTTCTTGTCTCATGAAGCTCAAAAATCATTTTTGTGTGGCACCTTATTAAAGTTATCAAGAGGTATAACTTTGGAATGGTTTGAGTGGGAAGCCCAATATAAGGTATGACTTTACCCATAGCCACTTGTTTGTGTGTGAGTTCATACCATCCATGAGTGTATGTGTCTCACCTTTTAGGAATTCTCATCCAGTGGACAACCAGGAGTTCAGTCGCCTTAGAGTGATTATGTGTTTTTCATAAAAATAACCAAGATCTGATCCAAATCATGATGTAAAAATGGTCAAAGCTTGTTTTAATTCTTTTATTTCATCATTTTTCTCTCTTCTTCATCTTTGGTAGAGTGTTATTTCATTTTTTGTTGCTCTTTATATTATTATCATGTGTGCTCCTTTGTGCTCATGTTGGTCTATCATGGGATCTTCATCTTGGGGGCTTGATCAAAACCTCTTGATCATTGTCATATCATATTAATAGCATTGGTACATTGGAAACCATCTTGGTGCATTTTTTTCTACTTTAGTGTGAGTTTGAAGCAAGCTCATCCTCTCACTAAAGTGGGGGATAAATGGAACCACCAAAAAAGTTAACCCTTCTACTTTTTCTAACTTGTTCGGGCCCTCCTTGTGATTTTGGGCTTAATGTTGCCTTGATTTGATGTTGTAATGTGGATAAAACATTCAAATTAGGTCTTGGTCCCTTGTGAACTAATGTAATTTAATCATGCAATGCAAAAGTGTTGTGAAGTGTCGTAACACACTTTAATACTTTTCTACCTGGTTTTATCAAATAACTAAGCATAATAAAAATAATCTTAATCATAATCAAATTTAATCTTGATTTATTTAGAGTTTTGTAAATTTTTGTAACACACTTTCACATTTCTCTAGGCTTGTCATTAATAATTGGGCTTTCTTATGCTTTAATTGGCCCTATTTTGCATCCACAAGCCCCATTTATTGCATCTTTTCAAGGATAATCCTAACACCAATCATTGACTAATCATAATTTAGGTGTTCCTAGCTTGTGTCACCTAGATTTAGTGTCTGAGACTCATTCGAAACCTTGGATGAATGAGTCCCACCTAGGTCTTTTTGGCCTTGATGTAGGTTTCAAATTTTTCTATGCACTTTTCATTTTGGTTTGATACATTAGGCCTAGGTGGACTCATTCGCCACCTTGGGAAAATGACTCCTGTGTGACCAAAATTCAAATTTAAATAAAATTTTTAGAAAGATTTTATTCTTCTAGATCTTATGTCATCTTCTAGTATTGTAATTTTAGGAATTTTTGCATAATTGAGTATAAATACAAGGTTCTTTCACTCATTTTCATCCTAACAAGCAATCAAGTGACCTAGCAATTTTATAATTCATCTAGCACTCAAGAGAATTTGAGGAAGAGCATTCAAGGCATTCAAGGGCAGATTATCAAGCATTCTAGAACATTCTTCAAGTGTCAATCATAATATAAAATATTTTTTGCATCATGCTTTTTTAGATCTAACAATTGTGATGTAGGGTTTTTCATTCAAGAAAGTGTTTCATTAAAAGATCTATCAATATTAAGCAAGATTCCAAGTCTACATCCATCGGAGCCATTACTTAAATGTTTGTAGCACCTTATTTCTAGGGTTTGTGAGTTGAAACATTTTTATTTGTTCATTCATCATTCTTCATTCATATTTTCTTTTATTTCAAGGTTTATTTACCAACAAGGGGTTTCACCAAGGAAAACCCCTATTCTCTAACCCCACAAAATTTTTCCCTCTTCTTATGTGCCATTTGCAGGGCTAGGTTGCTGATTTTTCAAGAAGCCAAGTTGGAGAAAAGTTGCCAAATCCATAAAGTTATCAAAGTTGTCATCAAGCCTTGGAGAAGCTTGGAGAAGGACTGCAAGTGGCAATTTGTAATTTCAAATCCAAAAACAAGTCAAAGGGAGCAGAGAAAACTAAGAGGAACAAAATCTAGTTCAGAACTTCTAGAAAAGATGAAGTGGACTGAGTCACCACTATTGGTGAATGAGTCCCACTATATAGGCCTGATAGATATTTTTTCAGATTTGGATACCCTTTTGGCTAAAACCAATATCTACACATTTTCCTAGAAAATGGACTAATTCACCCAGCTTAGCAAATGATTCCTAGTCAACATAAACATCAGATTTTCTAGAATTCTAGATCTGCATTCTCCCTTCTTCAGTCTCCTAGGTGCACACTTCTAGTTTCATAGCTTTATGTTGCATTTTGTGTATCTTCTTAAGTCATTTAAGGTTGGTTCAAATTTAGTTAGGGTTTTTTCTTACAAGATGCATTGCATTATCTTTTCCCAGTCTAAAATTGGTGGTGAACACCTCATTAAATATCATTCAGCCTCTCAGACAACCCTATTGTAAGATTTCAATCTCCTTTGCATTGATATTTCTAGGGTTATCCTTGAGTGGAATCCCTTGGTAATTGGGTGTGAGTACATATCATTTCCACTAATTACCTTTTTGGAGGTTTGACTCTCAAATTTAGATGACACCCACATATTTTAAAATATAAAAGGAAAGGATTTCCTAGCCCCCAACAACTCCACTATAAGGGAAATTGGAAAATGATTAGACCCCACTCTAGTGAGAAATGAAAGAGAATAATATTAAGATAGGATCCAATCCAAAGATAGAAGAGAAAGGTCTAGCTTAACTTGAATGAGAGCATCTCTAAGCCCAAATATCTTATTTGAGAGTAATCTACAATGTGATTCTACAAAAAACTGGAAATACTAACTAATTTGGGACATGATTATACATTCAATAATTTTTATTACAACATTGAATTCTTATCTATCCTAAGATAAGCCTATGTTTATATCATTTGAAAGATAATATAAAAATAAATAACATAAAGAAAGGATCATATCAAATGGATGCATTCTCACAATTACAATAGAGAATTGTAGCTCATGATATAATATCAAAAAAATATGGATATACACATAAGTAGAAAAAAGGTGCAAACAACATTCATAATATTTAGAACCACAATTTATTATATTAATGCTCCTAAGACCACTTGACCATTACATTAAATGTATCTTATTTTATAAACATGCATATAGGCTCCCATATATAATTACAAGAAGGTCAATATTGAGATCAAGAATCGAGGTTAGAAGCTTAGTTTCACATAACCAAACCTAAATCTTAGATCACAGATCAAGATAAAAAATATTAGTTATATAGAACTACATGTAAGCTAATTACAAATGGGTAAAAGAACAAACATGTGTCACACTTTCAGCCAAATGAATAGTTTTGAGCGAACTAATTTCGACTGAGTATGTTTTAGCCAAAACCATCTAGCATATACATAGCACACATGGTTTTGGTCGAAACCAAAAAAAATAAAAAATTTCCCTTTCAACTTTACAATCGACTTTCAATTTGTCTTATTATATGTGCGAGGTTTCTATCAGAAGTGTTTCGGCTGAAACCCTTCTGATAGAAACCCTTTCAGCTAAAACTGTCTAGTTGGCATCCTAGTTGGCAGCCAACTTGGCATTTTTTAGAATTTTTTGAAACTTTCAACTTTAACTAATTATTTTTCTACAAAAAAAAAAATACTCCTTTGTAGAGCTCGGAGTGGGGAATCCAAATATATAATTTTTTTAATATTTTGTTTAGTTTTAATATATGTTATTTTAAAAATAATGCAAGTAGGTTGTTAAAATTTAAAAAGAGGCTAATTAGAAATTAAAAAAAAATTAGTAAAACATATTAAAATTCTTTAAAACTTATATGGTTCAGTAAAGGAGAGAGTCTTCTTCAAAAGGGTATAATTTGTTTTTTGAAAATGATCAAAAAATTTGAAAATAGTTGACGGCCTATGAAAACTATCAGATTGTGACATGTTTGACTTTAAAACTTTATTACTAGAAAAATATACATCAAAATTTGAGTTTTTTTTTCATGGAGTAGATATTGAAATTACCTATTTGGAGAAAAAAAATTAGGGAGAAATATAAAGTTTTTTTCATTTTTTTCTTGACGGCCTGTGAAGTCACTCTTTTATGAAAGTTTCAATATTCCAAAATTTGTCCTTAAATTGAAATAAACATAATGATTTTTTTTTTTTTTTAAAGTTTAAAAATTACAGGAATAAACTTCATCAAAAGTTCTACATTTCATTAGTTTACACCATTTTGAAATTCAAAACATAAAGACCACTTTTATGTGGTCGAAGTTCGTAACTTTTTTTGTTGTTGGTTGATTCCTTTATAAAGTGTGACATAGGTTTGTGCTTTTACCCAAACACATATGCTAGTATTTATATTGAGAATTTAGGTCCAAATGATAATTTTCTCCCAAAATAATACTTTTTAAAATTTACAATTTATTCAAGGAAATGGTCACATATGTATAAGTTTTACTTCTTGAAGTCTCTTGCTAATGGCTAGAGTCTATTGCACTGTTCACTAGTGCATTTTTAATTGAATTCCACCATATAGTACATTCTATTTTGGAACACTAGGTAGGTTATTTTTTATCAAAAAGTAATGTTATTAGAATTTATATGCTTATAAAAGCTATATATAATCATAATATAAGGTTATAAAACCGTATTTATGTTTTAGATTTATAATGCATATCTCATTTTAATAATTAATGATTTAATAAACTATTAGATTACTGATTATTTCTAAATGTTAGCTTTGAATAAGTATTACTAATACGTCTTTAGGTATTTTCCCACTCCCCCTATATTTCCAAAGATTTTATCCCATTTAGAATGCGTGTGAATTCAAAGATCAATACTGAATTTTATCACTATGCACAAGAGGTATTATTTGTTATGCTGAAGTAATGAGAAGTGTATCCCTAGGTTTGGTCCATTTTTAATAGACCATTCTATAAGTGTTTTACAATAGAATGATACTAAATAGGTGGTTTTTTAGCTAGAATTTTTCTCTCATTGTATGTATTATCTAATGTGTTTAATCCATGTATCTTGTAATCCTTATTTTATTTATCTTATATTTATTTTTAATTATTAGTATCTAATCATCCTAATATCTAACATGGTATCAAAGCTAGTTATGAAATGCTAATAATATTATTATAGGTCCATTTTCAAATATCTTAAGGGTTTTTTCCTTGGTTGAAATACATATCTTCAACAAAATGTTAAAGGAGCACTTGGAGCATGTATGCTAAATTTAGTCATCCCTAATTTAATTTCCTTCATATTGGATTTCTAGTTGAGGATATGTTTAGTTTTGATATTTATTATTAGAAAACCTAGAATTGATTTGAGACAAATATTTATTTTGTATTAAAAGGCATGTTAAAGATAGTTCTCTTTCCCTTTTCCCAAGATAGATAATTAGCTTAAATTCCTTAGTCTCACAATTACTTGATAATTTAGAGGAAATCACATTCCTTGATGGGTAAAGAATATCGTACAAAAGTGACCTACATAAATTTTGCACCATTAAGTTTGAACTTGGATAAAATACTTATTAGTACAACCCTTTCAAAATGAAAAAAAAAGGATTAAGGTAAGATAATGCCAATTTCCCATTACTATGTAATATATACCAGCTTAGTCACTAGTTGATACACACAAAGCCTACCAAATCAACATAAATCTGAAGCATAAAGAAAAAATTTATAGATATATAAATTTCATGATTACAAGTATTTATTCTTTTAACAAAACCAAATATCTATTAATATCATAGCAATAGTTAAAAAACATTAAGAAGGAAAAATTATGAAAAATAATTTCTTTTTAGTTTTCCTAAGCATCAAAGAAGAAAACGATGAATGTTACCTTCAATATGATAGCCTCCTACATATGAAACATATATTTTTCCTCTCCAACCATTCTTGAATGCATTGTTTATGAAATATTTGATTCTCTTTATGTTGGATTTTAAATCCCAAACAAAAATAAAATACATAGAGTTGTTGTCCTATTTCGCAATCAACTGGGAATACCAAAACAAAATATGGAATAAAAAAATAGAATGGTTGGAGACACACAACTATACAAGAATTTTTTTTCTTTTTCTATTAAATCATAAAATAACATTACAAAATGATATCTAAACTTGAAATTGAAAAATACTAATAACAAACTTGATTGGCAGTAATATGGGGCCACACACACACACTTACAGCAACCTAGAGCCTCTTAGAGCTCTCTCTTCTTCTTCCTATTTGTCTGGAGCGATTTGTTGCTCCCTACACAAAACTTACACTTCCTAAAACTGTTGTTAATACTCAAAAACATTCCCTATTATTTTTGCAACTTCCTCTTCTTCAAACTACCTAAATGACTATTACATTCCTTCTTTTGTCTATTCTTGTCTTCTTCACAAAAAACTCCCTCTCAAATTTCAAAATTTAAACTTACTAAATACAATAAATTCTAGGTATTGTGGTTAGGGTAGAATAGGGATGAAGATCCCAAATATTTTCTATTGAAAGGAGCCTCTTGATAGGTAGGTAGAGCAAGGGAGTTGGCATGAGAAGGCTGATGAAAATAATAAATATTTCCAACACTCCCACTTTGACTGAGCCATAACATCATTCTTCATTCAAATCAACAACACCTAAATTTCTTCTTAGGCATTAAAAGCAATATATGCTAAATGGTTTGGTAAAAATATCTGCAAGCTGCTGCTCTGGCCTAAAAAGTTTCATTTTGATTTCACCATTCTCAACTAATTCTCCTATGAAATGATACCTGATTTCAATGTGCTCACTTCTTCCATGAAAAAATAAATTCTTGTCAAAGCTATTGATGAAACATTGTCACAAAATATAGTTGTTCCATCCCTTTTTTCTTCATTCAAATCTACTATGGTCCTCCTTAGCCAAATAGCTTGGCATTGATATGCATTTTTTGATATATAGTCAGCCTCAACTATAGATAGGGAAACTATGGGTTGTATCTTGGAAGCCCATCAAATGACTCTTGATCCCAAGTGAAACACATATCCAAATGTGCTCTTTCTATCATCTACACTCCCTACCCAATCACTATCCATGTAACAAACTAGTCCAAAATCATTTGTTTCACTATACAAAATTCCATATCCTTTGGTTCCATTAACATACCTTAGGATTATTTTACCCACTTGCCAACATGACTCTTTTGGAGTCTCCATAAATCTTGAAATCAAACTTACACTATGCATTATATTAGGCCTAGTTATTGTTAAATACATCAAACTTCCAACCAAACTATTATACATGGTTAAATTCACATTGCTAATGCAATATTCCTTGCTCAACTTCAAACCTATGGTTTTTGGTGTGGGGGAAAGCTTTCTATCTTCCATCTTAAACCTCTTCAAAATATTTGTTACATAATTTTTTTGAGAGATAAATATACCATCATGCATTTTTTTTGCTTCTATGCCTAGAAAATACCTCAAGAGACCTAATTTTGTCATTTCAAATTCTCTTTCCATGGCCTCTTTAAGATCAACAATGAGGAAAACATCATCCCTAGTGAAAACTAAATCATCAACATATAAGACAACAATTAAAATCTTACCATCAGTTGCCTTGATGTAAAGAGTGGGCTCACCATCGCTTTTACTAAATCCATTTCTCAACAAATATGAGTCAATCTTGCTATACCATATCCATGGTGCTTGCTTCATCCCATAAATATTGTTCTTCAACCTATATACCATGTTTTCTTGACCCGAAACTTCATCAACAAGTGGTTTCTCCACATACACTTCCTCTTTCAACACTCCATTCAAGAAGGTGAACTTCACATCCATTTGATACATCTTCCACTTGTGTTGGGTTGCAATTGCTATGACCACCCATATGGTTTCCATCCTTGCAGCTGGATAATTTTTCTCATCATAATCTCTCCCAAACTATTGTTTGTACCCCTTTATAACTAGTCTTTTCTTATGCCTCTCTCTTCTTCTATTGGCATTGCTCTTGGTCTTATAGACTCATTTCACTCAAATAACTTTCTTGTTGGGAGGAAAATCAGTGAGCTCCCATGTTCTATTCCTCTCTATTGCATATATCTCCTCATCGATGGCTTCACACCACTTCTCTTCTTTCATAGAATCCTCGAAATAAATTTGATCACTATGAGAAAATAATTCAAAAATTCATAATTTCATCAAACTCTTCATCATAACTTTTACTTTGGTAGATCTCCCTTAGAATCTTGGTCTTTCTTGGCATTAGAGAGTGGGGAGTGGGGTTTTAACTCTCACTACTACTATTGGATTGCTGAGAAGACCTTGTTTGGAGTTGTCTAGAGCTCTCTATTTATGTTTGTGCATTGGTCCAAAGTGGTCTGAAGCTATTCAAAACTTTGTGTAGAAAACTCTATGCCTATCTATTTGGCTACCAGTCTATGTCAAGAGCTCTTTGGAGCTATCTACAAGGCTCCATAACATAATATTTCTACACTTCATACTATTTTTCTTCATCAATTGGTGTTGTCAAGAGTTGTACAGAAATGTCAGTATCTATCAAGCCATCTCATGACTCATTCTCTAAGAAATCCAATCTTTTCTAATAAATATTTTCCTTGTGACTGGGTTATACAATTTATAGGCTTTGAACTCCTCACTATATCCCATGAAGACACACTTCTCACCCTTGTCATCTAACTTTTGCCTCTTCTCTTTTGGCACAAGTGCATATGCCACACACCCAAACACTCTCAAGTGCTTAACTATCCACTTGCATTTTGTCCATGCCTCTTGTGGAATATTGTCATAGACTACCTTTGTAGCACTTATATTTATCAAATCTATTGTTGTTGCTACAACTTCACCCCAATATTAATTTGGGGGTCTCTTGTCTTTAAACATACTTCTTTCCATCTCCATAATAGTTCTATTTTTCCTCTCAACCACTCCATTTTTTTGTAGAGTATAGGTTGTTGTTAGCTCCTTCTTAATTCCATGTTGCTTGCAAAAATTCATAAATTGATTGGAGGTATACTCTCCCCCTCTATCTAACCTTAGGGCCTTGATGAAATGTCCACTCTTCTTTTCATCCCAAGCCTTAAAAAATTTAATCTTGTCAAATGCTTTAGGTTTATGTTGTAATAAATAAACCCATATTTTATAGTTGTAGTCATCTATTAAGGTCATAAATTTTGGCTCTTACCAATAGAAATTATTTTCATAGGGCCACACAAATCAATGTGCACCAGCTTCAATGGTTGTCTTTCCCTTCTAGAGTTACCTGATTGAAAAGGTTTCCTATGTTGCTTGCCTAAAATGAAAGCTTCCCATCTACCACTAAGCTCTACAATGGTTGGAAAACCTCTAACCATACCCTTCTTTGATAAGAGACTTAAACCAGCATAACCAAAGTATCCATACCCAAGATGCCAAAGTTTGAAGGGGTCTTGAATGACTTTCTTGAAGGTTGCTTGCTACTAATTGATATACATTTTCCATGCCTAGGGGTTGTAGCTGCAAACTAAGCTAAGAAAAATGTCTCTATCCTCAAGTGAAACATTATATTCTTTGTCATTGGGACTACTACAATTATTTTCTTGCTCCCATCCTTTTCATAAATGATGCATTCACCCTTTTCCATGAACACTTTGAAACCTTTATAGATTAGCTTTCCAATGCTCATGAAATTGTGCTTTATACTAGGGGAAGAATGTTTCTCACCTTCCTTGGTGTGAAACAAAATAGACCACTTTCCTACAATTGGAACTATTTCATTGTTCCCTATTTTTATCTCAGACTTGAAATTTTTACCAATGAAAGAAAATAAACTCTCATTACCACTCATTTGGTTGCTACATCCACTATCTAAAAACCATACCTCATCACTACCTTGCTCAATATTGTTGCACATGAGGAAGGCCTTTAACTGATTACCTTGAGCCACATATGCACTTTTCTTGGGCTGATCCCATTTCCTTTTCCAACACTCACTTGCATAATGAACAAACTTATGGAAACAATAACATTCAACATTTCTTTTATCAAACCTCTAACTCAAGTTTTTGTTCTTCTTGGATTGTCTAGATCTAGACTAAGAACTAATTGTTCCCTCTTGGTTGTGTTCTCGTCCTGAGCTATCTTCTCCAACATTTCCACATCCAGATCTACTTGTACATCTACCTCTTGAGCTTCATCTGGAGTTTTTTATACCTCTTGCATTCACTTGAGCTTTGAAAGCTTGCTCATGGTACAAACATTTTCATACCTATTTAGGTACTACTCATTGGTTTGCAAGGAACCCATTAGCTCATCAATGATCAATGTCGAAAGGTCATTTGCCTCTTCAATGGTAATAACTATTGCATCAAACTTTGAGGGTAGACTTATGATGAGGATTTTATCCACAATCCTCTACTCTTCCAAGGCTTCTCCATTTATCCTCAATTGGTTTATCAAACTAGAGACTCATGTGTTAAAGTTTGTGATAGACTCACTGTCCTTCATTTGGAGAGACTTAAAATCTCTTTGAAGCATATAGAGCTTCACCAATATAAATTTATCAGTCCCTTTGTAACTATTTTGGAGGATTTCGCAAGCTTCCTTTGCATAGTTAGCTACTACTATTCTAGAAAAAATGGCCTCTGTCAAGGCTTCTTCAATCAAACTCAATTCTTTCATATATTTCCTCCTTGTCTCTTTCATCTCAGTCTTCTGGTTGTTTGCGAGGGATGCATATGCTACTAAGTTAGTAACATCATTGAACCTGTTGATGACAAGCACCCACAAATCATTTGCAACTATTATTCTCTTCATTTTCTTTGCCCAAACATCATAGTTCTATCCATTGAATTGTGGTAGTTGTTTCCAACTCTTACTCTCTTCTCCAACCATGACTTTAACAAAAAAAAATTTTAACACCTAGAAAGTAAATGCCCAAATCACTCAAGGCTTATGGACTTATGGCTCTGATACCAATTTTCTCAATTTTAAATCCCAAACACAAATAAAATGTATAGATTTTCTTCCATGTTTCCCAATCAATTAGGAATATGAAAATGAAATACAAAATAACAAAATAGAATGGTTAGAGGCACACAGTTGTATGTGCAAAAAATTTCTTGTTCCATTAAATCAAAAAATTACATTTACAAAATGATTTATAAACTTGAAACTACAAACTTCTAATAACAAACTTGGTTGGCATTGTAATGCCCCGCCAAGTAACCTTAAAGGAAGTTTTAATTAACATCATAAGCAAACCAATTTTTTTTATAAAGTGTATTTAACATACACATTCACTTACTAATTAACAACAACCTCTAAGACTACAAGGTTAGGATTACTTGAACCCACACATACATAATACATATAACCATAGCCTTATGAACTTTATGATATAAACATCATACATCATAAGAATACCACATAACATCATAAGATAATCAACCAAGATACAATCTCATAAACATTATCTTGATCCAATAGATACATCACTCATTCCCAGAATGAGGCAATAGTACAAAAGATTACAATTACATAACTCCACCTCATAAACATAAGAGGGATAAAATAACTTATACAAAATGAAGTATTACAATGCAAGAAATTACAACAAGAACCGGGAGCTGTCCATCTGGATGTCTTGCCACCAAGTACTGAATATAGATGGGGACCCAACGGTTTTGGTGCATGTTCCACCTAACCAATGTGGTACCCGAAGGCCCACCCCCCATGCTAGGAGATAGTAACAAAGTAACATGGACTAAGATCTACAACCACTAACCAAAGGCAGACTCATACTGACTCATACTGTTATAACCAACCAAATGAATTAACAAGTACAACTCATTCACCATACAAGTACGAATCAAGTACAACTCAAATACAATACAAGTACAACTCCAACATCACTGACATAGGTCACATTGCTTCCAGACATAATAATAATCAAGTATGTTCAAATAACCATACACATAAAATAATTAACAACAGTTGTCATAGATAGAGTGTCATCGCAAGGTTTGTCATGAGATCTTCTCTGGGAATTCTTCATAGGCTCCGACACAAGTAATCTTGGTGGCCTCAACCGAATCACGGCACTCATACTCACTCATGCGGAATCAACTACCTCTCGTAAGAGCAAGATAGTTGATCTTGCCATTCCAGGCCTTCTCACTCATCCCAAGTGTAAACAAGCCCTTGTGTCTATGAGTGAGGAAAAATTATCTTGATTAATGTGAAGTTAGTCCTAATCTTCTAAGTACATTATTTTAATTATCACTTGTTTAAATCACTCCTAAAGGTTATCCAGTTTACCTCTTTGGGCTCTGGCACCTAACAGAAGCCACTCTTCTATTCGACAACACACACCCAAACAATCCACCAAGGAAACCACAAGTGCATACCAACTAAGCATCATAATCCACTCCAACACAAGGAGGATACAAATAATAGAAACTCACTCCAAACATCTTGGAGGCAATAACACATAGTCCACTCCTTTCATAGGAGGTACAAAATATCTCACTCCAAACATCTTGTAGGTAACAACACATAGTCCACTCCTTTCATAGGAGGTACAAAAGATCTCACTCCAAACATCTTGGAGGTAACAACACATAGTCCACTCCTTTCACAGGAGGCAACAAGATGAAACCACATAACAAGGTCACTCCATACAAGGAGACACGGATCCCATAATCCGCTCCTAAACCAAGGAGGTGCAAACATCCCCATTCATGAAAACCGGGTAAAACTAAAAAGACGCCATGCACTACCCAAGGGAAACAACTGGATGGCTTAAAGATTCAACAACCCTTATCCTCTTAGTTCTTCTGGAAGACTTATAATTTAGGACTAACACTAAATCCCAAAACTAACAATGCAACTTGATGACATAGCAACAAAAGCATTCAAGTCATCAATCAAATCTAATATTTGGATTTCTTAAATCCATACTCATTCAATAGGTAGTATTGACAAAGTCAAGGACATAATAACTAGATCATCTAAAATAATCATAACCCCTATTTCCCTTTTCATTATTGAAAATCTAAAACAATTAAACTTACTTCCTTTTACTGAATACAAAAAATTAAATCCTTTAAGATAATCATGAGAAAGATACTACTTTTGGATATACTAAATCCATACCTCTTTCATAATCCAATCACAATGATTCAATTAATCTAAATGGAAATTAATAAATAACATAATTGATTGCTTCATCAATAAAACAACTTCTTAATTTACTTTTAAATTGACACAAATCCATGCGAGTAAACTATTTCCATTTTCTAACCAACTCTTACTTCTCATTCAATTTTCTATTTAAAACATTCAATCACTTTAATATAATAACATATTGTTTCTCTATCCATTTTCCATATACACTAATCAATCCATTTTTAAATCTCTATTCAATAATACATTACATACATCTTATAAAAACGAAATACGATAATGAATTTTACACTGAATATATATATATATGCTCCATATTATATAGACACCATTAGTATTTCATTCACAATGACTAGATTACTCTATGGAACTAAATAAAACATAATAACTATTTGCCTTTTTCAATATAGTTAGTTCATAAATTTACTTCTAATGCAACTTAACATTATTGCAAACAATCTTTTTTCAGTTTTCTATCTAGAGTCTATATTTCATAAACTTTCCATTTAAAAACATGCAATTTCATCAATGTATAAAAATATCTTTTGGCTTGTCTTTTTGACTACGCATTCAAAACTTATCTTTTAAATTCTTCATGCAAAACTAAATCACACGCACTTAAATAAAATAAGGTAAATACTGATTGAAAATACTCATGAATATATATATATATCTCAATATATTTTCTTCAATCATATTAACAAAATAAATATTTTCTTTTAAATCAAGTAATTACTTCTATTAAAAAATATCTTTCTTTATACATTTTCTACACATACTAATCATTTCTTTTAAAACACTAATAATACCCAATTTGCAAACAATAGAATAAAATAAGATAAAATATTATTTATTCTCTCAAATGGATATATACCTTCACTATATATCTACTAAATATAAATTAATATATTTAAATATATCTAATCATTAACATATCTTCTATCCTTTGCAGAATATCAAATTGATTAATTCAAAATAAAATATCCTTTATCATCAATATTTCAAAATATAAATATATTTTTCCAATTAAATCAAATTAATAATTGGACCTTTTACATATGGATTTAAATTCCACAATTCAATTTTAAATTATGCATTCTTTAAATCAAATATTTAACTCCTTCAATTAAACTTTAACATGCCATTTTAAAATAACAATAATTTTCCCATATGTTTATAATTATAAATCCACCAATCTAATATACAAATTTTATTTAAAATAATATAAATAAATATAATACTTTAGTATTATAAATTATAATATAAAATATTATTAAATAATATTTTAATATTATAATAACAATACATAAAATATTAATATTTATAAATATCAATTTATTATTATTTTATTTTCAGAACAGCCATGGGAAAATAATTTAACAGTAGTCTCATGTTTTAAGAATAACTCAAAAACTAAGATCTGGGTATTTGAGATTTTTGGATAGGATTAAGAAAATATCAAAATTCAAAAACCCTTTAAATTTCTTGAAAACCCAGTTTGTGAAAGTGAAGTTATAGGTGGCACAACCAGACCATTTTACCAGGAAAATATAACTATACTGCAGATTTTAAAATCCAATTTTTAATAATAACAAAGGGTTTCATTTTCTAAAAACATTCTAAATGCATTGTTCAATCTCTATGTTTGATTTCAATAACAATAAAATCAATTTCTTCAAATAATTTAAATTTAACTAAGGTTTTCACAATTTTCACTCAAGAATTTTCACAAGCAAAGGTTGTAAATTTATTTAATTATTTTCTTCTAATATCAAACTTGTTTTCTAAAATAGATTTAACAAACAAATATTTAATCATTACTATTTTAAAGAAAACAATCAAGAACAATAAAACACAAAGAGGAAAACCTGGTATAAGAAGCTACAGGAAGAGATGAATTTTTGATGCAAGCCTCCTCCAAAGATTTCCTGAATTTTCTTCAATCCTCCAATGAATCCAATCCATAATCCAACAAATGCAAACAATCTTTCCTTCAATCAATTCTACAATTAAACTTTCTTCAAACCCTTGTGTAAATTTTCCAAAATTTCTTCCCTGCTATAAAAATGTATTTTTCTAAAAACTTTCTCCCCCTAAAATTAAAACATGTATTCTTATAAATCAAAAATACCTAATTCAACCCTAATTCACATTACATGCAAATTAGATATTTAAATTTCAATTTCAATATTTACAACCCTAATTCACATTACATTCAAATTAGATATTTCAATTTCAATTTCAATTTCAATATTTACAACCCTAATTCACATTACATGCAAATTAGATATTTCAATTTCAATTCTCAATTTCAATTTCAATTTCAATTTCACTTTTCAAAAACCTACTTTCAATTTAAAATGCAATTTCAAATAATAAATTAATTTCCAAAGTTGCAACCAATTTCCCAAATAAACATTTAATTACAATTTCTTATTTAATTCCCACACGTCTATATAAAATTCCAAAATTAATTTCAATTCTTTTATTTCCTTTCATTCTCTTGCATTACGTTTAATTAATTAATTTAATTATTTAATAACTAAACTCAACCCCCTTGGATTAAATTTAATTAATTAAATAATTTAAATATAATTAATTAATTTAAATATAAATTTTTATCCACATTGCATTATATAAATTAAATAACCATCAACATGATTTAAATGCAATTATTCTAAATATCTATTTCCAAATCAAGAATGCTTCAGAAATAAATAACATTAAAACAAGACAGACAATAATTCGACACACACAACTGATGAAACACTAAGGCTAGGGTATAGACTTGACACATGTTACCTAGCTACTATCTCCCGTTCAACTTAACCGTTGGATCAACACGCTCAAACCTATGAAGCCAGGTGGAGTCGATGTCATGTACCTGCAATTCTGTAACCAAGTAAACAACATCATACAATATATCCAGCATATAATACACACCGTGAATAAGGAATTACGGATTCGCAGGGCGCTCGTAAGCGAGTGATGCGAACTCGTCTTCTTCACCAATACACTCATCGAAACTGACACTTTCATCATAATCCAGTAATCTCATAATAACATCTCATGTTAACTCTACAACATCATTAATCCATAATGCAAGTGAAACAATAATCAGATAACTACATCCCACAATCATGTTGTCGCTCAATAGTAGCAATCAAAACATTATAACGAAATGTATCCGGTATCAAAATAATTGCAACCAAACATAGCATAAAGCAACTTGAACAAGAAGTAAAATGGAGGGGTATTACATTCAATCTGGAGCCACATACAGACACTTACAATAATCTAGAGCTTCTTAGAGCTCTCTCTTCTTCTTCCTATTCATTTGGAGCATATGTTGCTCCCTACACACACCCTGAACTTCTAAGAACTATTGTTCATGCTCAAAAGAATTCCTTGCTGCTACTGCAGCTTACTCTTCTTCCAAATAACTAACTGACTATTACATTCCTTCTTTAGTCTATTCTTGTCTTCTTCACAAAAAAATTCCTCTCAAAATTCAAATTTTAAACTTATCGAACACAATAATTCTAGTTGTTGTGGTCAGGGGCAGAATAATGATGAAGATCCCAAATATTTTCTATTGAAAGGAGCCTCTTGATAGGTAGGTGGAGCAAGGGAGTTGATGTGAGAAGGCTCAAGCAAATTATAAATATTTCCAACACTTTGCTAGGAAACTTGCATAATAATTTCTTAATTGATTTATGGACATGAAGTTATAGATAACAAAAAATATTTAACTATAGATAAAAGGAATATAACAATCATATAGATAAAAGGAATATAACAATCATACTTAAAAACCATCTTTGATTGATTTAAAAATATATATGAACCTTGATATAAATTTGTAGCTCAATACAAAAAATGATGCAACCCAATATATACAAAGTTATCACTTGAGTTGGCACACTTCTATTGAAGAATATTACACATTTCTTGTAAAGATTTATTTTCTGAAGTGGACTTACAATCAATGTTATCACTAGCCCAATCAGAATCAGTATAGCCAATGAGATCCAAAGTACATCCTACTGAATGGGTGTGTGCAAGATCATGATGGACCAAAAAGTGGCGATATGTAAGTGATATGATGGCCCATGTGGTTGATGAAATTATTTTACCCAAAATTGATGAAATGAAAAGGGTTTTTAAAGGATATTCTCAGCTTTCCACCAATATAAATTATGCTTTACTTTGAATTTAATAATTAATTATTATTCATTTTATTTTTGAATTATGCATGAAGTTTTGACCAAGTTAAGGTGGTCAGACATATGAGTTTTTTATATTTCACCTGGTATGCTAAAATGGACTCTTATCTACTATCTCTAATGAGATCACCATGAAGAAATGTGTTCTTCACATCCATGTTATGAACCCCCCACCTTCTTGCTAATACAATAGCAAGAGCCATTCGAATGAAGTCCATTTTTTCCACTGGAGAAGAATTATCATCATAGTCGATGCCATTAACTTGTATAAAGCCTTTGGCTACTAACCTTGCTTTGTCTCTGGTCACTTGTCCATCTACTAATTTCTTTCTCCTATACACCCACTCACATCTTACAAACTTGTGATCGGAATGAAGTGGAACCAAGTCCCAATTTTGGTTTTCTATGAGAGATTTATAGTCCTCTTCCATGTCAGCTTCCCAAAAAGGATTCCCCATAGCTTCTTCATAATTGTGAGAGTTAGAAGCTAGAGCCACATAGGCATGCAATGGCATGATCGACTCGATAGCTGAGAGTGCATGTGGGGTATCATATATCTCTCTTAAGCTCCTTGTTCTTTAATTTCTCATATGAGATACATAATCATCACTGGTAGCCCCATTAGGAATTGGATGTGGATCAATACATACATGCTCATCTTCTTCTGAATCAGATTCAAAAATATTTGAAATCGGATATGAATGAATGTATGTATCATCTCTGAAATCTGTAAGAGGCGAAAGCACCGAGGTGGTACCCTATTTATCTTGAGATGCATGTGGGGGACTTTCTTCAAAGTAGACACTCCTCTCAATGAAAGGTGTTTATGTTGAAATATCTAGCAATCTATATCCATTTACACCATCTGGATATCCAACAAAGATGCATTCTTTACTTTGAGGCTTTCAAGTCTTCCTCTTATCTGTTGGAATGTGGGACCATGCACGTGATCCAAAAATGAAAAAATGTCAGACATGGTTGCATGCCACTCCATGCTTCAAAAGGGTGTTTTTCTTGTGACAAATTTGTGAGGAGATCTATTTTTTATGTGTGAAGCATAGTTGATTGCTTCAGCCCACAATTTGGAGGGAAGAGACCTTGCATGCAACATGCAACTAGCCATCTCTTTCAAAGATGGGTTCTTCCTCTCAGCTACACCATTCTACTATGGAGTGTAAGGAATTGTGTTCTACAACTGTATTCCTATTTCATCATAAATATGTTGGACATCGTTGCTGACATACTCCCACCCATTATCTATGTGAAGGATCTTGATCGTTTTTCTAGATTAATTCTCTACATGAGCTTTGAAAATCTTGAGATGCTCAAACACTTCAAACTTGAATTTGAGAAAATACACCCATGTGTATTATGTGCAATCATCAATGAATGTTAGCAGATATTTGGCTTGGCTCATGGAAGGTTTTGGAAATGGCCCCATAAAATCACTATGAACAAGCTCTAAAGGATAAGAGGCTCTCCATGTATGCCTTTTTTGAAACTTTTCTTGTGGATTCTTTCCAAGAGCACAACCTTCACATATTCCATTGGAAAATTCTATGGTAGGAAATAATTTCACCATCCTCTATTGGCTAAGTTGTTGCATGTATCTAAAATTTAAATGACCAAATCTTTCATGCCAAATTCTACTTTCATCATTTGCATGCGCTAGAAGTAAAGTGGAATCTAATTTAGCAACAAAGTCAAAAAAAGTCTACAAATAAGACTGATGATTTTCCTTACCAACTACAATTTTGGAGTTGTCTTCCATGTCGAATATGCTCACCACATATGGGGTGAATTCAACTCTCCTTCTGGTGCCAGTATGTTCAATTTGATAAATAAAGATAAAATTGACATAAATCATTGAAATATGCAAGACATTCTCGAAACTTTCAATCCCAAGCTTTGCCCTCCCTTTTCCAGTTGACTCTACTAGAGAGTCATCTCCCATGAGAATAGGAGGACCATCATATGGTTCCAAAGATGAGAGAACATCTTTTGTGGCTTCCATATGGTGTGATGCTCCAAAATCTATGATCCATACATCTAGAGAAGAATGAATAGCAATTAGTGCATGTGCATTACCTTTTGTTTCTGGTGCCTTTTCTTCTTGCTTCTTCTTAGTAGTTTCTGGAATAAAGTTTCCTAGGTTATTTTGCTGAAGTGTTTGTGCCATGAGTTCAATGGTCTTCTTCATGCATGATGCTTCTAGATGGTAACCATGGTTGCAATAGCTGCACTTTGATTTCCCCTTTTTGTCGTTCTTTAGGTTTGAGATTGTCTCCCTTTCTTGGATCTGGCTCCTTCTTCCCTTTGCCTTTAGATTGTTGATTGGGTTTCAATTTTTTCTTCCCACTTGCATGCACAACAAGAGCATGAGCTTTGGAATTTTTTAATGTACCCATCTTTATGACCTTATCTTGCTCATGTATTAGAGACTCAATAAAAGCATCGAGTGTGGGCATCTTCCAAGTTGTTCCTCTTGTAAGCCTGATCGTGTGAAATGTTGAGACAAAGACAACATATTCTAGACCCAATTTAGACAAAACAGCAAAAGTTAATTTACTATCTTCGTAAGATTTGTCGATAAATGCATCCTTTCAATTGGAGTAATAAGGCCTTGAACTTTGTGAAAAAGTCTTGAATGTTCTCAAATTTTCTTGGGTCTAAGGAGATGAGCTCATTTTCAAGGATGTGACCCCGCATTTCATCTTGCTTCCCAAAAAGAGTCTCCAGCGTAGTCCACACCTCATTTGGGGTTTTTCATGCTTCGACGTAAAACAACAATTCTGGAGACATGGATAAGCATAAAAGACCAAAGCCATCATCCATGTGGTTGAAATATTTGGATTTTTCAACTACAAAATTTGATTCAATCTTCATTGCCATGACTATTTGCTACAAGCCTCTACTTCTGAGATGAAGTAGAATCTTTCGCTTCCATTTAAAATAGTTAAATAGCGTGAGCATTGCAAATGTCAGAAATTCCATTCTTTCCAATAGCTCTACTCTTCAATACCTGCAAAAAGATTGTTGATACTCCTTCTTCATAGCTCCTGTGTGCTCTGATACCATGTAAAATTTTATTAACCTGTAAGATAGCTGATCTAGCTAAGAGAAAAAAATATTTAAGAAGAAGAACATTGAATGAAAAACTTATGATTGTATTCACCTTGAAAATTTACAGAATTATACAAAGCTTATATAGCCATCGATGAGAATAAAGCTGGATAAAAAATAAGGGAAATAAAGCTAAGATGAAATAAATACACTGTAGGATGAAAGCCACCGTAGTTGTTTCCTTTGTTAGCTTTAAAAAAAAAGCAAGCAATAGTATTTTTGAAAAAAACAGGAAATAAAGCTACTTTGTTGGTTACGCCTACCTTGTTGGTTATAACATTTCTTGTGTTATGTAAGGACTTTCTATTACTTTTTCATCGAATGGTAGCCGTAGGTTTAAGATTGCTACTTCCTTTCACTTCTAGTGAGCTCATTCTATACCCTTTGCCCTCGTAACACATCTGCACATAGCGAGATTCGATCCTTGGATTATGGTAATAAAGACTATGGAGAGACTTGTGAAATAGTTGTTATTTGGACCATCTAAGGAATGATTGAGCTACAAGAATTATTGTAAGTGGTATCCATAATCTGCAGTTGAATTGTCAGTGATACTTCTAGAATGAAAGCATCTTCTCCTTATTTTTGAAACTCTCTATACCTTGAGGGTATCAAAATCATAATAATAAATCTTGTTGATAGGAACATAACTTTCGGTAACTTATAAAAGAATATACAGGCTCTGATGAAACCATTCACAAGATATATTTATAGATGTATAGAGATACAACTACAAAATAATCAATGCACTAGATTTCCTCTCGAGTTTCCATGTATTTGTTGCCTTCATTTCACTTGGTTCACTCATCTCTTATCTATATCAGAATCTATTAGTTGCATTGTTCACACAATTAGATTTTATCTCATAGGAAGGAAACTACCAAAGGTTTGCGTACTTGACTTCATCTTATGCTTGTGCCCATGTACCAAGTAATTTATTTGGTCCTTTTTCAATGATTATGATCGTGCTGTGCACAATTAAAAATTTCTTTGTTTTCTCATGGCCAGCCACATAAATAATTAAAGTTAATTAAATGAAAGTAAATATTTTAGTACAAATGAATTTAGATTAAATTAGTTGGATTGAGAAATAATTAATGAATATTTTAAAAATTTATATAAAGGGTAGATGTATTTTGTTTGAGAAATAACAATGTAGAACTATTATTGATATCATATTGAAGTCATTTCTAATAGGTATATAAATTTATGTTATCAATTTGAAAGATGTTTTGGATATATAAAATGATTGTGATTTAGATGAAAGTTCTTTGAGTTTGATTATATTAATTTCAATTATCTAAGTTAAATACAATCCTTTTATATTTTGATCAATAATTTTCAATATGACAACATTGACTATAAATATTTGTGATTTGTTTCTAAAGGACCATTCTATGATCACAAATATTACTTTTATATCAAATGCTACATAAATAATTATTTTTTCCAAAATGAGTTGGAATTATTTATTTTTATGTTGATAATTGATGTTTCCTATGGAGAGATAATATTTCTCAAGGACACCTTTCTAGAGAATCATTCAATTGTATCATAAGACTAAAGAGTTCCATAACTGTATACACCTAAAATTGGTCTAGAGAATTCTGATTAATTAAATACGAATTATTTAATTGATTATCCTAATTTCATCTATTGTTTGAATAAATAGAAATATTTATTTATTTAGTTCGCATTCGCATTCACATTTAAATTCTTCTAAATTAAATAAATAAAATTAAATACTTTGTTTGATTTAATTATCATTTTCCTATTTTATTCTATCACATCAATCTTAAATTAATTAAATAAAGATTAAAACACTTTATTTATTAACTGTCGTATTCTTCTATTTAATTTAATAAACAACTTCTATAGTTTATTTTATTAAATTATTTATCCCTCTTTTTCTAATTTAAATAAATAAAAAATATTTAAATTAAGGCATAAGGAATATTCCATCTATTTTTCCTCAAAATTGAATTAAATATCCTATGTCTAATTTATGTCTAAATTATATCAAAATTAATGCTTTGAAACTTCATGGAAAGTTTTCGAGACAAATTGGAGACAAAATCCAAATTCTTCTCTCAATCCTCCTCCATCAATCTTTGCTCTTCTCTTGCCTGGTGTTTTCATGGGTAGAGACAATCACCAAAATTCTCTCAATCTCCTCCATCTTTTGCCATTCAATCCTCTAGATTGAATCAAAGCCTCTCTTTGCCATCCCCATGCATTTCTACAGCCGGGAATTCTATAAATAAAGCCTTATTGAACCAAGAAAAGGATCCCAGATTATAAAGTTTACTCTGCAGAATTTCATCTAGCATTTAAGTATCAAGCATCAAGTTTTCATATCATGGCTGCCTCCTATAGTTGCATTTGTCAATTTTCATGTCAATTCATATACACATTATCAGCATCCTTCTCATTCTCTAAATTGTCATTTTAACAATCATAGTGCTCAGACGATCTGAGAGCCATAGTGATTTAACAAATCTTTGGAGATAGAGAGCAATATGATGCTTTCATTAGATTATTGTTTTGAATTAGTTCAATTTGTTTGATCTTTGATATAATTTTGTATTAAGAAGTGTTTTGTGCTTTACACCTTATTCACACTTACAATTTGGTGCCCACCATGGGGCATTAACCATAATTTTATCAATTTTTCTGAAAAGTGTCTCACAATTTTCTACCGTGTTCTGTTCCAGCACTTTCGTCAAATACTATAGCACATCCATGGTAAACTATAGCACTTCCATACTCTGTTTCAACACTTTCATGATACTATAGCGCATCCGTAAAAAATTTCAGCACTTTCAACTCTAGCGCTTCCATGACCTATTTCTGCGCATCGATGATCCATTTCCAGAAAGGTTGATTTAGTGCTTCCATGGCAAAGTTCAGTGCTTTGGTGTTCTATTTCAGTTCTTTCGAGTTTAGTGCATCAGGTAAAATTTATAGCGCTTCGGTGGACTATTTTAGTGCTTTTGTAAATTCAGTCTGGATCCGATGCAACCGCAACCAGATTTTTTTTTTTTCACAGTTGGACTAAAATTTATCAATCCTAGGATAGTCACTTTTGGTTTCTAAAATTTATCAATCCTAGGGTAGTCACTTCCAGTTTCTAAAATGTATCAATCCTAGGGTAGCCACTTTTTGTTTTTTTTAAATTTTTTTTTTCTCAATCCTAGGGTAGTCATCATATTTTTACAGTATAAGTTAAAAAGAACATCATGATTTTTGTGAAGCAACACTTTCATAAAGATTAGAAAAATTTATTTTTGGGCTTAAAATAGAACAACTTATATTTTGTGCTTGTGGTGATTAGGCTTATGTGCTCCCCTTAACTGGGTGATCAAAGCGCCAAATTCATCTTTACTTCATGTTATTTACGCTTTATTAAATTCTTTATAAGGCCTATCATAGTGGGAAAAAGTACTCACCCTACGAGAACGACCTAAGTGGGAATGCCTAAAGCCAAGGATTCTAACCCACTATAATAAAAATGTAAGTTGTTGATGAAATTCCAACTTTCTGGTAGTGAGCAAGATAACCATCCCCAAAATCTTTGTTCTAAATATTGGGAGGTCTCCTGAGGGAGTTTATCAATTGCCGCACTGCACGAAAGCCCTATCTACAAACCATAGAGTAGTATCCCACTGAGTCAGTATCCAAACATTGTCATACTCACGGTGGAAGGGGAGGGATGAATCCGCCCCCAAGACACTCACCATATAATTGCCAAGGACCATTTTCTCAAAGGACGAGAAATCCAACTCGAAGTACGCACCTGGAAATGACAAAAAAATGGGCGCCCTCTAGGGGGTGACACGGTTGTATGCGTCAACACAATTCAAGATGTGGGTTGTGAGTATAACGATGACCTATTTGTCCTTAAGTGTGATTCTATCTGATTTGTGTACTTTTTTCAAAGCAGCCCATGAAAATAAATAAGGACCATTCGTGGTTCTTGAACATACACAATCTATTTAGATCAAAACAATTATCTCACAATTTATTGCCGTGTTTTCACTAAAATCATTAAAATTAGATTAAAGATCATCTTGAAAACAACAAGTCAAATCAAATCAAGAAGTTCATGATTCGAAAGTGGAAGTCCACCACATTTGTCAAGAGAATAATCAAAATCACCAAACCCAAGAAAGCTCTTAGTTATCGAGATAATTTAAAAAGAAGGTATATTCAGTATTAGAATCGAAAGATATATTTTTACAACATAGAACCTTCATCCATAGATATCACGATTTTGCTAGGGGTCACACTTTAGATTACATAGTAGAACCACTCTATTCATGAGCCTTCTTCTAAAGGAGAGCTCTTACATAGTTTCACAACCATAGTCAATGCATGTGTCAGTCTTATTTTTCGCAACCCATGATAGAGTATGCCACAAGGCCAGATCAAATTTTACAATACAAAGTATTAAAAGTCCTATTTTTAGCGCTTTTGAAAACTGTTTCAGCACTTTGGGTCACTATTTTAGCACTTCTATGAAATAGCGCTTTTGGGCACTGTTTTAGCACGTCCAGTCCTTATTTTAGCGCTTTTCATAAAACAACACTTTCATCATCTTTTTCAATGCTTTCGTGTACTGTTTCAGCGCTTTTGTCAAGATAGCACTTTCATCACTTTTTCCAGCACTTTCAAGCACTGTTTCAGTGCATCTGTAGAGATAGTGCTTCCATCACCTATTTTAGTTCTTTGGGACTCTGTTCTAGTGCTTCTGTGAAATAGTGCCTCTATACTCTATTTTAGCACTTTCAAAACAAAGAGTTCAAAAAATGTACCAATTGGTTTGTCTGTCATTTTATCCATAGTTTTTACCATAACATAAGTTTCTTTTTATTGGAATCATAGTCTAGAGACTAAAAATAGATAGGTTTATACAAATTTCCAATCTTATCAACTAAAACAAGATCTTGTAAATCAAAAGTGTCAAAGAAGTTTCATCATCAAGATATTATCATCCTTTATCACAAAACCAAGTATAGTAATCAAATTTTTAACATAGTCTCATCAATAAGATTAGTCATCTTATTCAACTTTGTTAAAAGTTTAATTGACATTTTTCCAGCATAAGAAGATCAACATTTCAGAAGAAAGAGTATAAATTTGTATGCCAATTTTCACTAGGTCCCAAAAATAGAGAATCTTAAAACAAGAACTTAAAACATCGCAAGCAATGGCAGAAGAGAGTCCTTGGAACAATCTAAACCAAAACGATATGAATGAAATAACTCCAGAGGATATTCAAACAGATCAACAAGATCCCAAGTTCCATAAATTTATGGAAAAGATCTTAGAACAAGATGTGGAGAAATATCTCTTGATGTTGGCTGAATTGGGTGCTAAACTTCCCAAGGACTTTGATGTAAATCATCTGAAGGAAGCACCTGGAACAAGTGAGACTGAAATACTGCAACCCACAAAAACAATAGATCTAGTTGCTACTTTGACATCCCAAATGCAAGTGTTACAACAACAAATACGGGATATGACAAAAGGGAGTACCAAAAGGAATGCAATACAAGACATTTGTCCTTATCCTTTCGATGGAACAGTCGACCTGATACCTTTTCCTAGACACTGTGAATTCCCAAAGTATGACAAGTACAATGGAAGAACAGATCTGATAGATCATATCTAGGAATTCAAAACAATGAGCCTTGAATTTTCCCAAGAGGAAACAAACTTAATGATATTATTCCCAAGGAGCTTGGGAGGTGCATGCATGGAGTGGTTTTCAAAATTACAACCAGGTATCAAGACTTTTGAGGAACTTGTCAACAAGTTCATCTCTCAGTATTCATTTAACATCCAACATTATGTTACAATAAAGGATATTTATAACCTAAAACAAAACAAAGGGGAGATGTTCTTGTCTTTTCTACAAAGATGGCGATGATTGTTTGTTAGATATCCACGATCCATTCTTGAGGAAGAAAAGATGGAGTTGTTCATTGACAACTTGACGGAGGAAATGAGTTATAGATTTGAATTGCAATGTCCTCCCACATTCAAAAAAGTAATAGAAAATGGTCTTAAAATTGAAGAAGCACTAGTTAAAAGAGGAGTTATCAAGCATTTCAATGATAAAATGAATAACACAAATAACTCCAATCAATACTCAAGCAATGATAAGCCAAAATTTTAGTAAAAGAATCAAAAAAATGACTAGCAATGAAACAACAAATGATTCCCAAAATGTCAAACCAGTTTTTAACTTGATAGCATCTACATCAAAGAATCAAAATAATGATCAAATTGTCAAGTCAAATATCATACAAAGTAATGAGATCGTAAAAACACAATCGTATCAAAAACCATCAAATCGGCGTAGGTTCACACCTTTAGGCCAAACAATAGAATCAACAATGAAATAATTAGTTATCGGTGGCCTTATGACTGCATGGGAAGCCAGATTCTGGGATCCAAAGGTCAAACCACCATGGTGGAATGACGCATATTAGTGCAACTTCCATAATAACAAAGGCCACAAAACCAATGATTGTATGGAGTTGAAACACGTAGTACAAGATTTGATCGACAAAAACAAAATATATGTGGAGGGACCCCAAAACAATAACGATCATTCGGCCTTCAAAGACCCTTTGCCAAACTATGATAAAGGAGCATCATCATCTTCGAACAACAAAGCTAAGAACATCAATCATGTCTATGAAAAAATAATCCTTTGTCTTTATGAAGTAGAGAGTGATCATACAATTGGTCATAACATTAGCAAACCCAAAATCAACAAAACTACCACTTTGGATTTACTCCCAAGCATACAAAACTCTGAAAATCAAATCAATGTCTTAAAAATCAGAAACCGTCGAGAACATTAACCAGCAAATGTAATGACTAGGGGGAAATCCAAGGTAGTGTTAAAGGGAGTTGGGTCTACACATGCAGTTCCACCTCCATCTCATTATAACATTGTCGATCAGCTGCAAAACATTCCTACATAGATATCAATACTAGAACTCCTTAAATTATCACCATCACATAACCTGAGGTTCTAGAACAAGCACTAGTTTCCACTATAGTACCAAAGAATCTATATGTTTTCCAGTTCCAAGCTATGGTGGGGCATTTGACTACCCCACATTGTCTATCATTCTCTAAATAGGATGATGTCTCACTAAACCATCCCCATAATACCACACTTCATATTGAAGTCTTAATCCACAATCATCACGTCAAGAGAGTCCTAATAGATGGGGGAGCTGGTCTAAACATTTTCACTCTCAAGTTAAACCATGCACTAGGTTATTTCGATGATGCTATTGATGCCCAAAGGAAAATGACTATAAAAGCATTTGATGAGGAAGAGAGATCGTCTAAGGGATTAATTATGTTACCCATTCAAGTGGGGACAATTATGAAACACATAGCATGTCAAGTGTTGGAAAAAGAGTTAACATACAACATACTCCTAGGATGACCATGGATCCATGAAATCCAAGCCGTACCTTCAACATATCATCAATGTTTAAAGTTCTCAATAAATGGATAGGAGGTGACTATATCTATTGATTATAATCATCCTCAACACTGTGACACACTTAGAATCTCTCAAGATACCTTTGTGCCTCACAATAGGGAAGCATCCAATTCAAAATCATCCAACGAAGAAAAACATCCAAGTATCACCACCAAGTGGGTAGAGAAGAAGGATAAAGAAAAAGAAACAAGTCATGTTGAAACTCAATCACCAGATAATACAGATCCACAAACTTCTTTATCACAAAAATTTCAAGAGAAAGTCCAATGATAGACAATGGAATGGGGAAATATTCTATGGAGCAATCGCTTAACCTTTCATAGTTAATTCCATCTCCTAAGACATATGGTCAACCATCTATGATAAAATCTCAAACATCATTACCAGTCATAGTTCTTGAAGAATGGTTTGTCAAAACAGGTACCATAGAGGATGAATCAGACAACAAAGTAATCCTGGATTGGCTATACAAAGATGAGGAACCCTCTACATCAAATATCAATATCAAAAATGTCAATATCAACACCGATAAATATTGCAAAGGGAAAGCTATCCTAGAAAAAATGGGTTATGAGGGACAAGGACCTATTGGATTAAGGAAAAATGGAATCATAGAGGCTATTCAACCCCTCACTCTCCATTCAAAAGAGAAACCAGGACTAGGATACTCTGAGGAACAAAAATAGAAGATGACAAAGAAAGTTGTTGAAAGGATCCTTTAGATTAGAGAAAGCTCTGAAACAAATTCAAATGGATATGAGTGGGATCTCTATTCTGATGTATCTTTCACCGATATTCAAGTTGATGTAATCCAAAAATATGCACCTACGCGTGAGGAGGGAAAAGGCTCTGGGTCTAGACCATTCGTAGCAAGATCACTAAATATCAATGACTCAAGTGGGGACGAACAAACCTCGAGTGAACTAGATGATCTTGAAGAGGGTACCATCATTAACCTCAATATTTCAATAAACAACTATGATGAAATGGTTGTCCAAACCCTTACATCCATCAACCTAAATGAATCTGATGACCTCATGCCATTAATCCATCCAGAACTTATTGACTAGGAACTTGTTGAACTTCTAACTATACCAATATTTACAAACGATGATGCCATCATAAATTTCCTATGTCATAGTGAACCTAGTACAAGTTCTATCTATAATACTCATAACAACACGACTTGGTAGGAGGGTGTCAAATCTTCCAATTGCAAAAGTGAAAACAGGGAAAATAGATCTAATGGTGAAAACCATTCTATGGTAGCATTAGATCTGGAAAAAGAAAAAATAAAGAATGCATCTAACAGTGAAAACATTTTTTAGGCACTAAAGGATGAAAGATTTGACACTCTTCCAAAACATTATCATGAGCGGTCATCAGTTCTAGTAGAACCAACATAGTCTATGAACATCGGCACTGAAGAAAAGGAAAAAATCCTACACCTGGCAGAATCCATGATAGATCAAGAGAGACCGGAATTCATTAATTTATTTAAGGAAAGAAGCATAAAATTTGCTTGGTCATATTCCGATATGCTAGGCTTAGATCCAAATCTGCTCATGTATCATTTGTTTTTGCCCGCAGGAATCAAGCTTGTCAAGCAAAAATTGAGAAAAATGCATCCCCATATCGCATTGATGGTAAAAACAGAGCCAAAGAAATTGTTGGATGCTCGATTCATAAGGTCTATAGACTACACCAAGTGGATATCAAACATTGCACCTATTTCAAAGCCAGACAATAACATCATGATATGTACGGATTTCAGGGACCTAAATAAAGCATGCTCGAAGGATGATTTTCCATTACCAAATATAGACATCATAGTTGACTTGATGGTAAGGCATGCCATGTTGTCAATCATGGACAGTTTCTTTGGGTAAAATCAAATAAAAATAGCTTGAGAAGATTAGGAAAAGATGGCTTTTACATGTCCTTGGGGAACCTTGTGCTGGAACGTCCTACCATTTGGTCTGAAAAATGCAGTAGCCACCTATCAAAGAGCAATGGAAAAAATATTTCATGATATGATGCACACATTCATGGAGGATTACGTGGATGACATCTTGGAAAAATTTGGTACTAGGGAAGGACATCTACATATCCTAGGAAAAATCTTCACATGGCTAGAGAAATTCAATGTCAGGTTAAACCCCAAGAAGTGTGTCGTTGGGGTCACATCAACAAAACTATTGGGGTAAATTGTCTTAGAAAAAGGCATTGAATTGGATCCAACAAAATTAAAAGCAATAATGGAGATCCCACCTCCTAAGAATATCAGTCAACTCAGATCACTATACAGGGAAGGCTCTAATCGATCAGGAGATTTATCTCCCAACTGGCAGACAAAAGTCATCCTTTCAATCATCTGTTGCCTAAGAATGTGGTTTTCAAATGGGATAATGGGTGTGAAACAACATTCAATCAAATAAAATGGTATCTCATGTCACCACCTATTCTCATACCACCAACAGAAGGAAGGCCTCTCATATTGTACATTGCCACAACAAATATCTCTTTGGGGGCACTATTAGTGCAAGAGGATTATGAAGGAAAAGAACATGCCATCTACTATATCAGTAGAACATTAAATGGTTATGAAATAAATTACACTTTCGTAGAGAAATATTGCTTGGCGGTGGTGTTTTCTACTCAACAACTAAGGCACTATATGCTGACTCATACAATCATGCTAATAGCAAAGATCGACCCCTTAAAATATCTACTCAGTAAGGCTGCCTTAACAGGTAGACTAGCAAAGTGGGTCATGCTATTAAGTGAATTTGACATTCAATATGTGGAGAGAAAAGCCATCAAGGGTCAGGCAATCACTGAACAATTAGCTGAAGCTCCTCTACTAGATGATCAACCAATGACAATGGAGTTTCCAGATGTAGACATTCTGATAGTGATGCCCCAACAATGGGTATTATATTTTGATGGATCATACACACATCATGGATCTGGAGTAGGAATTTTGTTCATCTCTCCCCAAGGACACACCATTCTAAAATAATATAGGTTTTTGTTTCAATGTACAAATGATGTGGGTGAATATGAAGCATTGATAATTGGGGTAAAAATAGAAATTCAGGAAGATCACAGACTTATAGGTCTATTGGGAATCTCAACTAGTCATTTATCAAGTAAATGATGAGTATCAAACAAAGCATGAAAATTTGATGCCCTACAAGCAACAAATAGATGATCTGAAATAGTTCTTTATTAGTATCAAGTTTGATCAAATTCCAAGGGTGGAGAACAAGGCTGCGGATGCTATAGCCACAATTGCTTCATTATTATAATTGTCGGAGAAACATGGTTGTTATGAGTTTATGGTAGAACAAGTATCATGTCCTTCCCATAATAATTTAGAATCCACTACCATATGCCATCTTGATACCATTGAAACCTCCATCTATGAAAATAACTATGCTTACCTAAAAGATGATGTCCTTCCTCCTGATCTTTCCAGGAACCAAAAATGATACTTCATCCGCCAATCTGCCCGACATACTTTAATCATAGACATAATTTATTGTCAAGGTCTTGATGGTACCTTAGTCTAATGTCTAGAACATGATGAATCTAAAATGGCCCTATGAGAGGTTCATGAGGGTATTTGTGGCACTCATTCAAGTGGGATAACTCTAGCCAAGAAACTCCTTCATTTGGGATATTATTGACCATGCATGGAGAAAGAATCCTATCAGTTTTTCAAGAAATGTCAAAAGTGTCAGATTCACAACAATCTAATTCATGCACTGGCATAAGAATTGCATCCCTTCACATCCACATGGCCTTTTTGTCAATGAGGCCTAGATCTGGTAGGAAAAATAAATCCATCTTCATCTAATGGACACAAGTTCATTATCACAGCTATAGAATATTTCACAAAATGGATAGAAGCAGTGCCTCTTACAACCATCACTAGGAAGTAGATCTCCTCTTTCATCTTGAATTACATAATATGTCAGTATGGCATCCCTCAATCCATTATCACTGATAATGGATGACCTTTCAAGAATCAAGATGTCCAAGAACTATGTGAAAATTTCCATATCCAACATCATTTTTCAACACCGTACTATCCTCAAGGGAATGGCCAAGCAGAGGCCTCAAACAAAACAATTCTAAAAATTATCAAAAAGATGGTTAACGATGTTGGATGTGATTGACATGTTCAACTCAATCCTGCACTATGGGCCTACATAACAAGTATCAAAACACCAATAAGAGCTACACCATATGCCTTGGTATATGGATCAAAAGCCATATTTCCCATCGAAGTAGAGATTCCATCCCTTCGTGTATCACTCAAAGGAATCATTTCAAATGAAGACTATAGGGTATCTAGACTGCAAAAACTAGAATCATTGGATGACCATCATCAACAAGATGTTAATCATCTAACGACTTATCAACAGAGAATATCAAGGAGTTACAACCATAGGGTAAAATCGAGGGTCTTTCAGGTTGGTGATTTGATTCTAAAAGAGAACCCTAGGAATCAACAGGATAGGGAGAAGAAAAGGAAATTTGAGCCTAACTGGCTTGGTCCTTTTGTTGTTATATCAGTGTATGGATCAGGAGCATATCAACTATCAATGTCAAAAGGGGATTTTTTTGATGACCCTATCAATAGTATCCATCTCAAAAAAATTTGTACTTGAATCTCCTAATGCACGGGTCAAACTTCTAAAAATGGTTTCCTTGATGAAAATCTAGCAAACAGGCATCTTGGCAACACAAAAATACAAAATAAATAAATATGGAAAATACAAAAAGAAAGAAAAAGGGAAAAATGAGAAAAATAAACAAAACAAAGAGTGTAATCAAAACATATGGTGAAAACCTAGAAACAGGCGTCGTATGTGATTCTAAAGATCAAATTTCCCATCTATTATGATACATATCGGGATCAAGAATCTGGAAGTCAGTACCATTTCATATCATATCATTAGTCTTGCCATCATTACATCCATATCAAAATCATTTCACATAGTCAAGTCTCACTCCAAAGCTTGGGGGCAGCATCTGGATATCACTAGGGCAACAAAAACATCGGTTTCACCAAAGGGTGAACAATAGTATGGTAGGAAAATGAAAACAAAGATCAAAGCACAACATCAATCACCATAATAGAGGCATCAAACATCTGTATTATATCAAAAATCCAAAAACATGTCAAAAAATCAGTCTAGAAAGGCAAAGAATCCAAAAAAATTAGGTTTGTGTCAGTTGAACTACGTGGTCTCTACATGTGTAACATAGGCAAGGCTAATATTTGATCATCCCTCGAGACCCCTAGGGTAGGTTAGTAGGTTAGGTCTTTGGTCAAAATTTTGAAAATCACAAAAACATCACAAAATTAGGATGGATGATCTACAATCTGAATAATGATTGAAACACTCTAAGTAACAAATGGATAAATTTTATTTTTTTATTGTCATTTCTTTGGAGTAACTCGATGATGTATTGCACTAGAGAAACAAGGAAAAAGAATGATATTTTTATTGTCTATTATCTGTATGTTAAATCATATAAATATGTGAATTGTCAGGGGATGTGCTATGCAAATGTATCACCGATGACATTCAGAATTCACACACTAAAATGATTAATCTCTACCTATTTACGTAATGAATGCTCAGGCCATATCAGTTCAATTATACCTAGATGCTTGTGTTTGCTTGCAATATCAAAAATCATGAAAGTAGTACTCAAGCTGTCATTGGTCTAACACATACCACTAATGCTTGTACTCACTTTAAACATCCAATAAAAGCTCAATGATGACACAAAGCACAAAAGTATTATTAAAATGATAATGGTTTTTTCATATAGTTACATATTAAAATTATACCTCATCCATCATAAATTCATTATCTGCAGAGTATTTGTTACATAAAGGGATTCCAATTAATGATTATCTTTTCTACAAATAGAAGTGAGTATACTTGACATAAATCAAAATCATCAAAATAAATAAATAAGTGTAGAAGTCATCATCTCATCATTAATTTTTCCTCATTTCATCATTCATGCATTTCTACATCAAATAAATTATGCATTAAATTGTACTATAAATACATCATGTTCATTTTACCATATAAAAATTCATTACATTATTATCCATCAACATCATATGCATTTGATCACCTTTTAAACCCATACATCATTGGTCATCCACACATTTTATCATATTTAAAATAAATGCAAGTCATGTCATTATTATCATTACATCATCCATCCATTATCATTCATCATAAGATCATCATTTTTATCATTATCATATTTAAAATAAAAAACATTTATCCATATATCCATACATTTTTATCATATTTAAGCATTCATATAGATCATCATTTAGGGATTCATACATCACATCATACATCTAAATATCATCTAATCTACATATTCATTTCCATCATTTTAATCATCACATTTAAAATAAAATGTATTTATTATAGCATGATTACTTTGAAATAAAAGCATTCATATAGAACATCATAGAGAGACATCATCACGTAATAAATGCATCCATCACATAAAAATCATAAACCATCATAAGATCACATCAACTGCATCTCATATATATCATCAATGTCAATTATACAATGAAATCTAAAAATAAAGATACATCATCAAAAATGAGGAAAATCATAGTATACATCATGTCTCAAAAAGGAAAATATTGAAATCATGATAGCATCTATGATCTGCTATTGCCATAATGTGCAGGCCCAAATAGGACCAGTACCACCACCACGCCCGAAAGGATTAGGATCTCTGGCATCTCTCCATGGAGGATGTGTCACACCCTCACTCATTTTTTGAGTATGAGTCTAACCGGATTCTCGACGGGGCATAACTAACTCTACGATCATTAGGCATTGCATCATGATATCTACCCCAATAGAACTCTACCTCTCGGCCAGCCCACAGAACCTCTTTCATATAATCTCCCACCGAGGTACCATCAACCACTCTTTGTAAGGTCTTTGTTGTTTCTTATGCCCTCTTATCAATCTGACATGCATTGTCTCACTCGGTTGTCAATGTGGCAACCTGATTCGGCACTGTAGCCAACTGTCCCTATACCTATGCTAGTGCCTGAGCATGGGCCTGAGCCTGAGCCTACATATGAGTCTAAACTAGCAAACCCCGAGCCTATACCAACTATCCCTACAACATCTGTACCTATGTTTGGAGACCTGCAATCTATCTCTGGTGGTCAACTGATGGTACTGCCACTACTCGCCTCTTGCGAGGGCTACTAGATGATGGACCAACACTAACTAGCCCTGCCCCTCTACCACCTCCACCACCACCATCACTATCATCACTATCACTGCCATCACTACCACTAGCTGTGCTACTGCCTAACGGAGTATCACCCTCACTATCCACAGAACCCTTGACCATATCCTCCTTTATGGGTAACAATGCTAGCTCATCCGGAATAGTGATACGTGGATGTAGAGTCAATGCCAAAAATTAAACATAGTACTCTATAATAGGTGCCTCGGCAATATCCCTACGCATGTCCTAGGGTGACAACTTTAGTGCCTTGTATCCCTCTACTAAGACCTCATATGACAGGCATAGTCCCCAATCAGGTACATCACTCTGCCGCCTCGCATAGTGGGCTACCCCCTGAGGCATACACTAAATGATGCCATATTTCCTGTACACTTGTCATAGAAAAAACCTCTCCAAAACAAAGGGTGTCTATCCAATCAAGTACATGGAATCACAGAGATACCCCAACACTGCATCGTCCTCGTCCCACTACTCGTAGTCTAGATATGGCCACCAGGTGATGCTCTTCGTATCATCAAAAAGTCGCCTCCAATGCTCCAATTTACCCATTTGAGCCTGGGTAAATCTGCCTCTGTATCGAAACACATATGGTCTACCAACTAGTCTGTCCATAACTGGAAATGGTTGAGCAATGGAAAAGTGCTCCCATGCCCATGCCTATAACAGGGTCATTCCTGTTGATAAACTATGTGCCCCAAGGTATAACACTGAATGAAGGTCATGGTAGAGATGTGCCAGCATGCACATCCCCCACGCATATCTCGTACCATGTACGACCATGCTCTCTAGAATCCTGGCCCAACCCACAAGGAATCCCTTTAACCTACAATCAGGGCAAAGGAAACCTCCAATGAATCTAGCAAGTACTGCTGGTAGTGAAGCGTATGCATCAACAATCCTCCTCCATTAGACACTTGGACCTACAATATCCTGATCTTGAAACACTCTATGGAGAGCATCTCTCCCACCAATCTCATGAGAATCATATACTACGATCTCCCCCATAAATGGTATGCGCAAAATCCGCCACACATCCTCGGGTGTGACCGTCATCTCACCAGTGGGTAAGTGAAAGGTGTTGTGGTCACTATGCCACCTCTCAGCCAAAGCAGTAAGGAGACCCTAATTAATCATAATCTGGGGCATGTCAAGTAAACTCGTGAGGCCACATCGATCTATAACCTGAATCTCATTTGGTGTCAGATGAGGTATCAAATTAGTGGTCCAAGGAAACCTCTCTCGCATCTGGAGAGTACCCAGATCCTCCTGTCATCCCAATGAAAAATCTACAATCAGTGCACTATGTCAAGAAATCAAAATTCATTCTACTATCAAGTCTAATCCAAAAATTGTTAAGAATTTTTGATCAAAATTCATGAGCGAACATCAACAAACCTCAACTATCATGAGGTTCATCAAACATTATCTGATCTTGCCTATCATGAGATTTTTCACATATTGAATCATTTCCTCGCCTATCATGAGGATCATCACAAATATTATTTCTTCTCGCCTATCATGAGAGTAAGTCTTATTTAAATCATCAAAATCTAACATCAAGAATTTGTTTTATCAATCATACCAATCCGAAGAATGGACATGATTGGGATTGACAAAATCAAAGCTAACTAAGTCAAAATGTGCAGTTCTGACATAGATGCACTAGAATAGGCATCCCAAGTGCTAAATCTCAAACACGCTATTTTATCAGTCGGATGTGCTAAAATAGGCACCCAAAATGCTATTTTATCTGAAGCGCTATTTAGCACTCCGATGCGCTATAATAGGCATCTGAAGCGCTACTTCACCCTATGTGTTGTTTTACCGCATCGAAGCACTAAAATAGTCCATCAAAGTGCCACTTTACCATAAGCACTAAAACAAACCATAGATGCACTAGTTTACCAAATCAAAGCGCTAGAATTTTCTAGGCGCTAAAATCCAGCATCGATATGCTAAAACTAACTACCTAAGCACTAAAATCATGAAAGTGCTAAACTATGCTATGGAAGCACTAGAGAAAATAATGCAAGCGCTAAATCTCAAAGCATTAAAACAACTACTAGAAGTGCTACAGTGCAACTTGGAAGCGCTAAATTAGCTAAAAAATGGAAAAAGTAGTAAAAAGCATAAAAAGAAAATTCCACAAAAAACAAGGAGGATAATGGGTACATACCGGAGGTCCATATGCGGCCAGACTCGGTAATGTCGCACGCGCTCGAAATGGTGAGTGTGGTAAGGGATTGGCTTCTTGCTCCAGCTGGTTGAAATGTCTCTCACAAGAATTTGAAACTCACAAAGTACAAATGACTTTGAAAATAACCTTTTGGACTATATATAACTTTTGAAAAGGGATTTTGGTGGGTTTTTTATTATATTTTGATTAATTTTATCCGTGAAATTAATTGAAAGAAATCTACGAGCTGTATTTTTCTTCATCATTTATTGGGAGATAAATTATTTCTTCATCCAATCTTCATCAAAACATCAGAAAATCATAAAAATTTCAAAAATTCTAAAAAAATCATCAAATCATTAATTTATCTCCTAAGGGGGCATATTATTAGCAATCATCTAAAAATCAATATCTAGGGCATGTCTAGGGCATACAAAATTATTTTTTATCATCGATCCTGGCAGTAGCAACAAATTTTCTTTGAAGCAACACGTAAACACATCACTTTGAATAGAGGCAAAATGTATACACCTAAAATTGGTCTTGAGAATTCTGATTAATTAAATACAAATTATTTAATTGATCATCATAATTTCCTTTACTCTTTGAATAAATAGAAATATTTATTTATTTAGTTCGCATTAGTATTCACATTTAAATTCTTCTAAATTAAATAAACAAAATTAAATACTTTGTTTGATTTAATTATCATTTTCCTATTTTATTCTATCACATCAATCTTAAATTAATTAAATAAAGATTAAAACACTTTATTTATTAATTGTCGTATTCTTCTGTTTAATTTAATAAACAACTCCTATAGTTTGTTTTATTAAATTATTTATCCCTCTTTTGCTAATTTAAATAAATCAAAATTATCTAAATTAAGGCATAAGGAATATTCCATCTATTTTTCCTCAAAATTGAATTAGATATCCTATGTTTAATTTATGTCTAAATTATGTCAAAATTAATGCTTTGAAACTTAACGGGAAGTTTTGGAGATAAATTGGAGACAAATTCCAAATTCTTCTCTCAATCCTCCTCCATCAATCTTTCCTCTTCTCTTGCTTAGTGTTTTCATGGGTAGAGACAATCACCAAAATTCTCTCAATCTCCTCCATCTTTCACCATTCAATCCTCCAGATTGAATCCAAGCCTCTCTTCGCCATCCTTGTGCATTTCTACAGCTAGGAATTCCATAAATAAAGCCTCATTGAACCAAGAAAAGGATCCCAGGTTATCAAGTTTACTCTACAAAATTTCATCCAATGTTCAAGCATCAAGCATCAATATTTCATATCATGGCTGCCTCCTGTAGTTTCATTTGTCAATTTTCATGTCAATTCATATTACATTAGTTTCTTTTATTCATATACATATTATGAACATCCTTCTCATTCTCTAAATTGTCATTTTAACAATCATAGTGCTCACACGATCTGAGAGCCACAATGATTTAATAAATCTTTGGAGATAGAGAGCAATATGACGCTTTTAGTAGATTATTATTTTGAATTAGTTCAATTTGTTTGATCTTTGATATAATTTTGTATTAAGAAGTGTTTTGTACTTTACACCTTATTCACACTTATAATAACTATTATATAGTAAGTTTTGCTAATAGAAATTCAATCATATGTAAAAGGTCAATAAAAAAATTTAAATTCCTTTTGGTGAAAATTCTAATAACACATTTAGGAAGACATGTTTAAATTTCTGAAGGAATATATACTCATTAAAGTCTTAGAACATTTGATTAGATATCTATAAGCTCTATGTATAAATCATTTTTTTCTTTAGCATTTTTTTCACATGTCTAATTAAAATATTCCTCAAATTAATTTTCCTCTATGTAATCCTTGAACATTAATTCACTAATCTTTGTCATTGATATATTTTAGAATCTTTTTAAGATAATTAAATTTGTCTTAATATTTCCAAAATATTGGTTAAGGTAATATTATATGATCCTAGTGGTTTGTCAAAGATTCACACAAATATCTGAACAAGAAAATTTAAACTTTTCCTTAAACATGCATATGTTTACTAATATTATGGCTTACTTAGTACTAAGTTAAAAATATTTTTGTTTACATTTTTCATATAATGACCCTTTAGGGATATTCCATAAACAAGGGGAAAAAAGCACTCTATAAATGTAGTTTCAATGAAAGTAACTATATCCCTAGATAATATATCTTATAACTTAAAATAATGTATATACTGATAGAGATTGGATGTTCTATGAGTCCTTATGAAATAAGAGAATTATATCTTAGATAAGTAATTGATTGTCTTATTGGAAAATTTAAAAGTAGAACTTCTTGACTATGGGAAAAAATTAATGGTTTATATTTCTCTAGTCAAAGAATTATTAATATGAATATCCTCTTAGGAAATTGTTTCAATAAGAGCATCACCAAGACAAAATGTGTGTTTTGTGAAACAATAAAATACATGAAAGAGAATTTTTTTCAAATTGTTGCTAATTAAATATTAATCATAAATATTTAATCAATATTAATAAGTTTAATGATTTATAAATTATAGTACATAATATAGATGTGGAAATAAAAATATATATAAAGTCATGTTGCTTCACCATTATGAAAATGTGACCACCAAAAAAGTAACCCTTCTACTTTTCTGGTTTGACCAGGCCCTCTTTGTAATTTTGGCTTAATGTTGCCTTGATTTGATGTTTTAATTTGGATAACACATTCACATTAGGTCTTGGGCCCTTATGAACTAATGAATTTTAATGGTGCCTTGCAAAAGGGTTGTGAAGTGTTGTAACACACTTTCATACTTTTCTAGGGTTTTATCAAATAACTAAGCATCATAATCATAATCAACATTAATATTTCCTTATTTGGAGTGTTGCAAAGTGTTCTAACACACTTTCATATTTCTCTAGGCTTTCCATTGACAATTTGGCTTTCTTATGCTTTAATTGACCCTATTTTTCATCCACAAGCCTCATTTATTTCATCTTTTTGAGAGTTATCTCGACACAAATCAATAACCAATCATAATTCAGATGTTCCTAGCTTGTGTGGCCTAGGTTTAGTGTCTAGGACTCATTCGTCACCTTGGGTGAATGAGTCACACCTAGGTTATTTGGCCCTGATACAGGTTTCACACATTTCTAAGAACTTTTTATTTTTGGTCCCATATATTTGGCCTAAGTGGACTCATTCTCCACCTTGGGAAAATGAGTCCCTTATGGCCCAAATTAAATTAAATTCAAATTTCCAATGGTATTTTATTCTCCTACATCTGATGTCGGCTTGTAGTGTTGTAATTTCAAGAATTCTTGCATAATTTCATATAAATACAAGGTTCTTTTTCTCATTTTAATATTAACACAACCAGAAATCAAGAGAAATCACTTGGCAAGTTTACAAGCATTCAAGTGCATTTCAAGGGCAAATTATCAAGCATTTTAGATAATTCTTCAAGTGTCAATCATCATGTCAAAGATGGCTTGCATCATGTTATTTTAGAGCTAACAATTGTGATGCAGGGTTTATGATTCAAGTAAGCATTACATTCAAGATCTATCAATATCAAGAAAGAGTCAAAGACCACATCCGTTGGTGCCATTACTTACATGTTTGCAACACCTTATTGCTATGTTTTGGTGAATTACAACATTTTTATTTATTCATTCATCATTCTCCATTCATATTTTCTTTCCTTTCAAGGTTTAATTACCAATAAGGGGTTTGACCAAGGAAAACCGTATTTTCTAACCCCACAACATTTTTTTGCTCTTCTTGTGTGTGGTTTGTAGGGCTAGGTTGTAGATTTTTCAAGAAGCA
>CM021102.1:120434917-120454323 GCA_007115665.2 Sequoiadendron giganteum
ACACATCGATAATGATTGGACATAAGATTTACTTCACCAACAGATAAAACTTTGTGTCTGCCATAGGAATCTATACTGGTTTTGATATGGCTGCAAATGGTGCAGACTATGACTTGTGTGAGCTTCTTAGACAACAACTATTTGAAAACCTGAGAATGAAAAAAGAGAAGAAATATCCTTTCAAGTTTGGTTCTCTAATCATTTGTCTACTATTCTATTTCCTTAGAAGGCTTCCGAGAAAAGATGAAAATGTGTTTGGGGACCCATCCCAACCTGTAGCCCATCAAATTTTTGATAATTTGCATAAATTGGATGAGTTGAAGATCACATAAAATACATTGACAACATTCTTTTCTATATTTAAGAAAACTATGAATGAGAGAAATAGAATTTTGAGGAAAATTGTTGAAAAGTATAAGGATGACATCATATTTCATGTCTCATCTGGTGTGTTCATGATTGAAGTGGTTGAACCCTGGACCATTTGGATTCAACCCTTGGGATATCAAATCATAGAAGAAGAAGTTGAAGGTTATGTACAACTATTTTTGAAGAGTCCAAAAGATGCCAATGAACCCCGAATTGGCACATATGCAGAAAAGTCTATGGAAGTGCATTTGGAGCACAACAAAGCTAAAAGGAAAAAAAATGTAACTGAAATGCTTATAAAATATGGTTTCAAAGATGAAAAAATAGCTCAAGGAAGAGCCTATGGTGAACATAAATCTAGACAATCTTCTAGCGTAAGGAGATCTGACAGGATCCCTCCTTTCATACCAGCTTCTAGTCTCGTTGTAGTAAAGATTGGGCCCAACACCTCTGATAAGGGCAAAGGCCCTGCCCCATCCAGACCCACTACCAGATCAAGCAAGAGAATAGGTGTTCCTATAGTAGTTCCTTCTAAGCAAGGAAGAAATGAAAAGGCTACAAGGGAGAATAACATGATCGTTCCTAATGATCAAGAGGAAGAGGAGGAATATCTAGCTTCAAATATGACAAGAAAGAGAAGGGTGAGTGTTTCCTCTGGTGAAGGTGCATCTCAAGAAACTAGTGTTGGATCAAAGAAAGTGCACTATGTATCATCCTCAGATGATGATGAAGAGAAAGAATTGAGTGATAATGAGGTAGGAGTAAAGAAAGAAAAAATTGCAAAGGAATTATTTTTGGATTAGACTGTCTCTCTAGTAAGACTTGGTACCCCTCTCAAACTAGAAGCCTTGGTGAATAATTTAGTGCATCAAGAAAATATGATGAAACACTAAAAAAGTGTACAATTTAGTAGATGAAGAAGATAAGAAAACAATAATAATGGATATCATTAAATATGTTATTATATTGGAAGTTAAGTGGGATAATGTCAAGTGTGATGAACATTCTTGAAAAAAAGTGGGAAGTACTAATGAAGAGAAGAGAAGAGGTGATTGAGTTGGAAGAGAAAATAAGAGCTAAATAATATAAGGAAATTGCATCCTCTCTATCTTCAGGTGATATTGAAACCCTAAAGAAAATTTGTGCTAACTTATTCTAGATGAAGAAGAGATTTAATACTCTAATGACTAGAGATAAGAAAAAAATCAAGAAAATAAGGAAGAAACAATAGATTCTATCAGAAGTATAGTTGTAAGGTATGGTATGCTTGGTGCATCTGGTACAAAACCTGAATCAAGAAAAAAAACTTCTACTGAAGTCAAAGAAGATCCTCCTTTCGGAATTGCTGATGAAAACGTACCTCTAGAAATTAATGTCCCTGATATCCCTCCAGAAATAGGTAGTATAGATGTTCTACTAGAAATTAATGTTGTTAATGAGATTCCAGAAAATCAAAGACAGGTTGAATAAAATGTTGAAGAAAATATTAATGATGTTACTCCTTTGGTACACTCTAGAGAGGAAATAAATAATACTGAAGAAGTGAGAAAAGAAGATGAAAATGAAGAAAAGATACAAGAGGAAAATATAGAAGAGGAAAATATAGAAGAGTAAAATATAGAAGAAAAGGAGATGGAAGAAAAGAGAGAAGAAGAAGAGAATGCTGAGGAAGAAGAGAGAAATGAGATATCAAATGAACTTGCTAGAAAGAATGAAGAAGTATCTTAGCAAGTTGTGGGATCATAAAATTCCATGGAAGAATCCTCCTTTCCTGATGATGTATTGAAGGGTTTTCTATCCAAGTAGATCAAATTCTAGTTGATAATCCCACTGGAACTCCTACAGCTTCCCATGAATCAAGGATATGCAGACCTGGATAAAATTTCTCCAATACATAAAATGGTGTTAGGTGATGTATTTAATGCATCCAACAAAAAATAAATTTTGGAAATGCACCAAAAGGGAAATTATCTCATTGAAAAAACCATTTAGGCTTTGCAGGAAGTCACACCTGATACATCTCTCACTCCGGTTGAGAACCTAAAACTTCTTTTGTATTCCTTCAAGGAGCATGCCACTAGAATTGTTGAGAAAACAAAATAGGATGTTGAAGAGAAATTTGTTGGGAAAAGGCTATTGATCCTCCATGAAAAGTGTTCTTTGTCACATACCAATATAGAAAAGAGCTTTCAATCTGTAAAGGCATATGAATATGAAGCTAATTTTGTGTTTTCCTATTGCATAAGGTGGCCTGATGCCACACAAATAATAAAATATCTTATGGAATCCATTGAGTCCCAATTGATAGTTGTTTCAAGTACTTACAATGTATCTATGGATAGAGATAGATCAACTTGGAATGCCATCTTTGCACATAGAGAAAAAAAATCCATGTTATAGAAGAAGAAGGAAGGGATGATTCAAAAATTTGTTTTTCTTGGTGATAATATCAGGATGGAGTACACTTTGATAGCCAATTCTTTGGCTAATGGTGAGAATTTGGATAAGATAAATCTGACCCCAGATACTTTGGATGAGGATGAAGAAAGTTTTATTGCTTTGGAATCTTTGAACAAAATGCTAAAATCTACTAAAAAAAATTGGGAGAATGGTAAAGCAGCTTGGAAAGGAATTCTTCAGGAGCTTCGAAGTGCTCCTTCCTTTGGGTAAAATCTTTTCTATTTTTTTAATTGTTTGGGTTAAACTCCTCAGGGGGAGTTCAACAATTTGATTCTTTGTACTGTGCACTCCAAACCATATGTACATATTTTCTTTTTTATTTTCCTTTGTCCTTGATGTCAAAGGGGGGGAGAAGAAAGAGAAATAGAGTATACTTTGTACATAGGAAGTCTGTAAATTATTTTGGAACATATTGCCATCAATGACAAAGGGTGAGATTGTTGGAAGAATAAAGAAGAAAACATCCTTTGATATATATTTTTTTGTCATTGATGCCACTATGATATATGAGTTGCAACTACAAGATTCAAAGTCATATTGATCTAGTAATCAGAACTGGTATTTTAAATTTGTCCTCTGATGATAGTTGTTACATAAAATTTTGGGAAATGGTTTTTGGATGATAAAGGAATGCATGGACAGGATCTCATATGTTTAGGTGCTCATGTTTGTTGCTGGAATCATTTTTCTATTTACAATTTTGATATTAGGTTTATCTCTAGCCGACCTAATGAGTGGTTGAACTTGTAATGGATTAAACCCTGTGTGCATAATTTGTGCCAACATGGTAATGCGTGCTACATGTTTGAATTATCTTTGAGAAGTTTTATATTTTCTTGAAGCTGACTAAAGTAATACTTCTGATCAAGTTATTCATATATATAGGATTGTTTGGAGATGAAGTGGCATGCATTTTTGGTGTATACAAATATTGGCAGATTGTGTGTGGATGCAAAAGGAGCGAATATTAATCCGGTAGCTTGTGAATTTCTTGAGCTACAAAGGAATTGAATCAACACTTGTGGTGTACTTTTATCAGTTCATTTATGGTTGTAAGCCATTTTTTTTCTATATCACTTGTAGGCAATGAGCCTCTCTTTTGGATAGTGAGTCCTAGCAGTGAGCCACCCATTTCTAATATCTTATAATCAGTTATACTATATTGTGAGATAATCCTCACCATAATTTTTCCCATACTAGGTTTTCCACATAAAAAATCTTGGTGTTCTTGTGTTATGTGCTTTGTGTTCTGTTAATTCTCCTGCTTATCTTAATTATCACATGGATAGGATTAATTGGATGGTATTTGTTCAATAAGTTTAAGAATATACTGATTCACCCCCCCTCTTAGCATCTTGGATATTCAACATGATTTGCAGGGCTAGGTTGCAGATTTCTCAGGAAGCAAATTTGGAGAAAAGTTGTCAAATCCCTAAAGTTTTCAAAGTTGTCATGAAGTCTTGGAGAAGCTTGGAGAAGTCCTACAGGTGGAATATTGTAGTTTTGGATATGGAAACTAGTCAAAAAGAGTAGAGAAAACTGAGAGGCACAAAATCTAATTCACAACTTCTAGAATAGTAGAAGTGGACTGATTCACCACTATTGGTGAATGAGTCCCATTGTTCAAGCCTAACAAATATTTTTGTAGATTTGGATATCCTTTTGGTTGAAACCTATATCTACACATTTTCCTAGAAACTGGACTAATTCACCCAGCTTGGTGAATGAGTCCTAGTCAACACAGACAACAGATTTTCTAGAATTCCATATCTCCATTTTTCCTTATTCAGTCTCCTAGGTGCACACTTCCAGTTTCATAGATTTATATTGCATTTTGTTTATCTTTTTAAACCATTTAGGATTAGTTTTCATTCAATTTGGGCTTTTTCTTACAACTTGCATTACCTTTTCTTTTCCAAGTCTAAATTTTTTGGTGAACCCCTCATTACATATCATTCGAACCCTAGGACAATCCTATTGCAATATTTCAATCTCCTTTGCATTGAGATATCTATGGTTGTCTTGGAGTGGAATCTCTCTGAAAGGTTGTGTGAGGATCAAATCACCCAAAGAAAACAACATAGAGTCCTTTTTCAAAGGTTCCAAAAAATTACATATATGTAATGACTACTCAAGTAGAATATTCATCACTTTAAGATATATTTTTTCTATACATTAGTACTAAATTTTTAATTATTCATTTTAGCATGTGAAGAATAAGTACATAAAATTATGTATATACTACTAAATAATAGTATTAGAACCTAATTCTTGTACATGTATTTAAAATTCACTTATTGATGTTCTAATGGAGCACCATTTGAAATTGTAATAAAAGTTAAAAGAAATAAAATTTTAGATGCACATATTTTGGCATTCTAAAAAAATATATCCTATAATAATTTACTTTGAAAAACTTATAAGGAACTTAAATTCTAATTTTAAAAATTAAAAATTCTAAATTATTATTCTTTCCATTTCAAATCATTTTTTACATATGTATACCTTTTCACTAATCCTTTTGTACATAAAGCAACCACTTATAAGGGGTGGTTGTGATCCTATGAAACTATTTAGCAAGAAAACTTGGAAAGGATAGCTCACCCATTACTATATGTTTGGTCAACTCAATTTCTCACTCAAATAAACATGATAATTTATGGATAAATTTGATTGTGGAAATATTATGTTTTGATTGTTTTCTTGATAAAAATAATTACACCATCTTAAATTTTAAGTATTGTCACTTTGTTATAAAAGTTTATTTAGTCAAATTAATAATTATTAAACTAAATTTTAGATGTAAAAAATATCAATCCTTTTAGTCAATCAAATTGGATATATTCTATGATCAATTACTATTATTTTAAGCAAAGTATGCATAGTAATATAATAAATACAATATCATCAAACTATTTCATATTTGTTTAAGTCCTAAATCTATATTTTTGTGAAATAATATGTGAAAATTAAATTATATTAAAGGCTAATCAATTATGGTCTTACAACTAGATTTTTTTATTTAATTACTATGTTAGAGTAACTATGATATTGATCCTATTTATATAAAATTTACATCGAACTATCTTGAAAATAAATGGTATAGGTGTTACCCCATAGATGGGGTATTACATAAAGAAGATACCTTCTATCATTCTATACTTGAAAGGTTGAATATTGTTAAAATTTATTTATTTATTTGACCCATTGTTTATAACTAATCAGAGACATCCTAAATGGGTCCCATAAGTGTCAAAGGAGGGAAAAAATAATAAAAATTCTAATTCAAATAAGAAAATTGATGCTACTCTTATAAAGTTTAAGTTATTGAATAAGATATATAAGCATCTAGTGACTCCAAAGTCTCTTGGTTCCAAGATCAATCTAATTATTCATGCCAAAAATACAAACACGATCATCCCATATATTAAGTGTTCTAATTTATTAGATTTTCTTTAGCTTCATATATAATGAATAAACATTATAGGAAACCCTCACCATATTAAATAACCCAACCAAGAATACAATTTGTACTTTCCTCTTGTATATTTTCCAAATAAAATAGAATACTATTCTATATCCTTTCTATGTATATTCCAAGGAATCAAAATTTTGTCACTTTTAATGGATAAATTCCTCTTATCCTCACTAACCATAATTATATTCTATTTAAAAAACCAAAAATAATACCTTATTTCACTTGTGAGAATTTTACTACTATAAAACACATCCAAAATATTGCTAATTTATGCTTAGTCCATAATATTATAGAATAAAATATTTCTATTTAACCCCTTAGTACATTGTTAAAGGGTAAGAAATTATAAATGTAGAGGGAGTTACTACCAAATTTGATACATAATTACTATCAATTAGGTGAGAATATATGTGAATAATTTGAAGATAAGAGTGACCACCTAACTCTAGTCTAGACCAATTAAATACTATCAAGAGAGCACCTCATCAGTTAGTGGGAGACTTCAAATTTTGGTTCCAAAAGATTTGGAATATAATTCTAGATCCTTGGTCAAGCCTTCTCTAAACCATGGTCTATTGTACTACTTTAAGGCTTTAAATAGTCACATGGCTATCCTGATATAGTCAATGAGAGGAATGAAATTTATTGATTCTTATGATATAGATATAAGAGCTAAAACATCTTAATAAAATCTAGGAAAATATCTTCATTTCCTCTAATCCCTCTATTTCCTAAGTTTTCATTTCCTCAACCAAGCTCAACACCTCTCCTTGCAGCAACCAATTATCTAATTAACTATCTTGATCATTATAGTGATTTATATGAAGTAAAAAACATTTTACAAAGATTTCTGATTGAGTTAGTAAAATTAGAAATGAGACAAGCATAGTGAAATAGACCTTGTTGAAATTTTAATCAAACATATCAACTTAATAGAGAATATTATCAATAAAATTTTCAAGGACAAGATAAAATGATCTATATCAAGAATTTGAATACTATAAACCTAGATACAAAAAGCTCTTCCAAATATATTACTTCAATGAAAAATAATAGTTCAAGACCGTGAGTGGTTTTACCTATATAATTACTCACATAACAAAAAATCATGAAAAAATAGAATGATTAGTTAGGATCTATCAGTTAAATTACATCAACCATTTTCAAATATCAAGTTAAATTAGGTCAAGGGGTAGTAAGGACAAAAAAATTACAAGGTGAGTCCTCTCTAATGAATTTTTGTGCAAGTGATTTGTATTGTGTCAATCGAGCTATAAAATTAAGTAAAGATGTTCATTCAAGGGAATACTATACAAGATGCAAGAAACGAGTAATGGAGGTTCAATCACCTTCCATTGTTGGTTATGGATCTAATTTCCAATCACCCCAAGGGGTTGCAAAGGAGGGTAAAACTACTAAAATTCCTAGGATACAATTAAATAAAGTTATTGGTAAATATAATCAGCCATAAATTAGTTAGTGAATAAGAGGAGATACTATTGTTAGAAAATATCATTTAAAAGTTGGTTATATAACATTTAACATTGTTGATCAAATGAACAAGACTAACCTTAATGTTACTATGTGGAAGGACTCTTATATTCCAACTTAAAGGGAATTTCTTCAAGATGCATTTGGGAGTTTCATGAAATCTAGCAATGATTTAGGAAAGCGTACAATAATAGTTCTAGTCTATCTTTATTTTATAAAAGAGGAAAAGACAAGAAAAATTAGTAAGCCATTCATTTTTACATGTCTTTAATAATTGGTAATCACCTTGTTCATAATTTGTATAATTAATTATAAATCTAGTATAGCGTATGGAATTCAACTCTTACAAAGGAAGACTAACTTTTCTTGAGAGAAAACCCACACATTATACTAGGATTAATTTACATCTTTAATAATATTAAAATTGGTTCAATTATACTATATTTATACAAAATTTATAATTGAATAGAAATTTATAAATTACAATGAGAAATTTTCAGTTATAATGAGTTAGTGAAAATATATCTTTACATAAAAGAGATTACAAATATATTCTAATTGAAATAAAAAATAGTAAGTATGAAGAGCATGTGGTCTCTTTTTGGAAGTCTCTACCTGAGACATTAGCACATCACACAAACATTCTTTCATCATGCACTTTTTCAAGTCCATAGTCTTGATTCAAGGCATTCAAAAGTGGGAATAAGACACAAGGTAGTAAATAATTATTTAATTGTTTACTTGATGGGATGAAAAGTGGGTTAAATAATTAATTTTATTTAATTGAAGAATACATGGTAATGCTATTAAATAATTAATGGTAATTATTTAATAGTAGGTGAAAATGAAAAATAAGTAATTAAATAAATTATAAATTTATTTAATTATTGGAGGGAATAAGAATTAATCAATCGTGTATTTAAATTAATAAATGTAATTTATTTATTTAAATAATCATAGAGGAATAATTAATACTTGAATTATGTGAGGGAGAAGCGTGGGCATCATAAAAAAATATGGTTTGTAGGTCTAGGCCATTTTTATTTGTCTATAGTAAGATCATTATTTCAAGAATTATTAGTGGGAATGTAATTCTCAATAGCCACTAAAACCATGAATTTTCACAGGGTGCCACACATCATCCAATCATCTATGTTTTTTCTCCCATTCTTAAAAATAGATTTTGAAAATTTGAATTATAATCAAAATAATATAGATCTATGATACAAATGCTAAGTTTTTATAATTAAAATATTCCATATTATAGGGATAAATTGAGGACATAATGTAATGTGAAATTATAAGGGAATGAAAATTTTGATACTAAATTATGCCCCTACTTTAGTAAGTATATGAGATATAATAATTACTCATTCTAAAGTAAAAATGAAAATCACAAATATTTCCAAAGAATATGTAGAATCTTTAAAAATAGGTAAATATGTTGCTAGAACGAAAACCTAAAAACAAGAAAATGTACACAAGATACAAAAATTATACTATAATTTTACAAATGAAAAGATTAGCTAGAATATAGACTAACTAAAAAATAAAACAAATACGAAGAAAACCAAAGACAAACATTCATGCATAACAAAATCCTATTAAAAACACCCAAGAAAAAAGGAAAAGAATAAAATAACACAAAAAATAATGATTACAGAGGAGTATGGATAAAAAGAATAAAATAACACAAAAAATAATGATTACAGAGGAGTATGGATAAAAAGATGTGTTATGATAGAGAAGATACAATGATTTTGATTGACCATTCTTCTACTTTGCATGGACGTTCATGCTCCTATTATCATTCTTTTGGCAGTTTGTGGCCCTTTGTTTGGTATTATTGATGCTACTAGGCTTTTCCTTCATTTTCCTACAACTGTGGATGTGGCATTTTTGGTTTTGGTTTTCTCTCTACATTGTGCTTATGGTGTCCAAGTTGTAGATGGTTGTGGATGTTTTATCTTTTAGTTTGGCGCTAGTGTCGGTTAGAGGCCTATCATGGAATTTGAACTAGTTTGTTAGGTTGGCTTGGTTTGTGAGTGTTCCTTCACTTTTTTTCCCTTACCTATGTTATGGGTGAGCAAGTTGTTTTTAGGTCACACTGGTTCCTTGTCATTGATCGCTTCTTATAGGAGTGCTATTATTTTTTGGTGATGTTTGGTCTATATATTTTTGCTATTTATTGGCATTGGTTCAATGCTTTCCTTTCCATCCTAGTTCTCTTTAAAGATTTTTGGATCTCCTATTGCTTGGTCTTCTGGGCCTTTTTCTCTCTCCCTACACTTTCCTATTGACGTGGATGAGTTGTTTGTAGGCTTAGAGTTGTCTCTAGTTGTTGGTGGTCGAGGTGATCCCATGTTGTTTATATTACCTTTCATTTCTCATGTTTTTGTTTTGGTTCTATTGGTTGGGTTGCACGTAAGGCCTGTTATGTTAATATAGCTACTCATGTTCATAAAGGAAGCTAATTTTATCCCCTTTTATGTATTAGAGATATTTCTACTACATGATTTTTCCTACCTTTGAGGCTAGCTCATGATGGGTACTAGTTTTTTGATTCCTTTCTTGAACATGTTTAAGGGATTGGTGGTTTCCCCTATCATTGTTAGTTTCTTGTTGGCTAGGTTTCTCTTAGTGACTCTCTTTAACACCTAGTTGATAGTGTTGTTAAAGGGGGTTAATTTTTCTCTTTTTTTGGATGATATCCTTTCTCCCCTTCTTTACAGTTGGTTGCTCCTATTGAGGTGGAAGTATCTTCTATAGAGTTGAAGATATGTACTATGAGGGGGTTGAGGGCTTTCTATTCTTATGTTGGTTACCTCTCTTGCAACTCCTATCGAGGTGGAGCTGGCTCCTACTTAGGTGGATTTCACTTTTGTTGGAGAGGAATGGTTCTTGTAGAAGGGGAATCCTCTCGTCGTTTGATATGATTTTTCTGATCCTCTCCTATAGAGGTGGAGAGGCTAGATAGGTGATATGGTTTTTATACACCTTATAAAATATTGTAATTCATGGCTCAATTACTATTTTTTTGAGTGTTTTTTTTGTTGTTGTCTAGCTATATCAAGAAGTTATTTTGGTTAGTTATGTTGGGTTCTAGGTCCCTATAAAAACCTAGTTGTAGAGGGTTTAATGTTCCCTTCAAAACTTGATCTATGTAGCATGAGTATTTTAGCCTATCTTTTGGCGACTATTATTGTTGGGTTGTTGATTGTTTGGGATTTATTTGTTTGTAGCATGCTGGTGTTTTAAAATACAACCCAACTAGGATTTGTAATTCTCTAAGAGGTAGGCAACCTCTATATTAAAGAATGACAAAGGCTATTGGCCAACTAACAAGATTCAGTCAAAGACTGACATCTCCTAAACTTCTAGCTCTGCATGACCAAGGTGGGTAAACCTACACAATGTTTAAAACTTAATTCAACCATACACACTAACATTTCTTTTTATAGTAGATAATTCCCAATGAAAATAAACCAAGGGAGGCATTAAAAACTTCAAACTTGGGTCAATTCTCAGTAGCACAACCCTCTCTCAGCCATTGGAAAGCAAGAAAAACAATAAAGATAGTAAGATTAAGAATGATTTTGCATTTAATTTTTTTTCTGAGATGCATTAACTGCAAACAGCTCAGTGCCAATTTTGGGCCATGGATTCAAACACATAAAATGAATTCACCCAGCAAACAACCTTCAACCAGTGGATTTAACTTGCTAATGCTTTGCATTAACTATTAGTGCCTTGCACCAACAACCCTTCTCTTATTATCAATCAGATTCTCATTATCAAATCCCATCTGTACACTTGAAATCACAATCACCTGCTCAAAACTTTTTAACTATTTCTTTGAAACAGAACAATGAACAGACAAAATAATCTCATGAAACTTGAGAAGATAAACTCAAAGATACTTTGTATTATTGAATTTATATAACTCAAAGTGTACACATATGGAGACAATCTGATGAAATTCATGAATGTGCAAACACCTTCTTGATGTTAATTGCATAAACTGGTTGTATTTACTCATGAATTGATAAAATTGTAGCTTATAGACTCAAACAATGACTCAGAATTTGCAATTCTCTATCTACCTAGCCCAATACAAAAAATCAGAACCTCATCTCAGAACCTTGTACAATGAGAGAATAATAGAAGATATAGAAGAAGAGATGCAAGCAGGAGCAACCCTAAATTCGATCTTTAATTGCCATCTAGAAGCTTCATTTACCATTAATTAAACTGAAAAGAATATCTCCTCTTCTTCCTTTGTAGAAACAAACTTATTCCCTCAAAAACAACATTTTCTCATCATTGCCTAGTAACTAAAAACATGCCCATGTGGAGAATCTCCAGATTCACCTAGCTGGAAAATATCCTTTGTTCCCATGCAAAATTTTGTTTTTGTTCTTTTTCACAATGTTGCAAATTATATTTTGTCCAAATATTAAAGTTTCATAACTTCAGTGTTTCTGCTCTTGACTTTATTTAAAAATCCCCAGCACAGAGAATGTTCCACATTGAAAATCCCCCAAATAATAAAATGAATATAAAATTCACTTTATTCCATTTCTCCAAGTAAATAAAATATTTTGCACAGTAAACATTTTATTTATTGCATCAAACATTTCCGTGTGAATATTTTAATATTCAAATTACATGGGCCACTGTTTACTCCATCCCCTAAAATATTTACCCTCATAAATTTTACTAAAAGCTTTTCTCTTTTTAAGAAAATTTACTGAGCACATAAACCTTTCACATATTTAGCCATTTTAAAAATTTCTATGGGCCCACCCATTATGTGCCTCGCACAATCTCGCCAACCTCGCAACACATTTCATGATGTCATCTTTATCGTGCGAGGTGTGCGAACAAGGGTGAGAATGGCCCTTTGAAAATTTTATGGGGCCCACCTAAATTTTTAATCAAAACTATTTAACTTTTGACAAAATAAAAAATTGGCCCCTCCTGTGCATTCTTGCACATTCTCACCAACCTCACACCTCTTTTATGACATCACCAATAATCTGGTGAGGTCAACGAGGTCGGCCATAAATTTGTTTTTTGCTTGGTTCAGGCATTCCCGAGCTCTACATTTGTTCTTCCCATTCACTCATCGGCCTCTCCATTGAGCTCCCTCCATCGAGCTCCTTACGTTCTCACTGCTTTGATGGATGCACACAACACACCATTTCTCAGGACACACCTTTACCTAGTCCATGGTATGGTGGTAGGTCTATGTTTTCTTCCATAGTGCGCGGGCCTCAGTGCTTTCCATGGATACCTTTCTTTTATTGTAGGCTGCGCCTCTCCTTATGGCTAGTACCCCATACCATGGTGTTCTCCCCAAGCACGGGCCTCCTTTATGCTATGATGGGTGAATACCCTATTCCACAGCTCATGCACTGCTCCTTGCTCTTGTTGTGTTCACTCCCTAATGTGTTGATGGATGTCCACACTTGGTGACTTCCTTCATGCATGCCTCCGTCACCTACTAGTGGCATTTTCTTCAAGGTTTCTAAGCCTTTTCAACATATCTATTTTTCCAGTCCTATAGTGGCAGCGTTCCATGAGACAACATTCACTTCCCTCTTGCTATGCGCAGACTCTCTATCTCCATTTTTTTTTTTTGATGCATGGCATCCTCCTTGCTGGTACGTGGGCATACCATGGTTGGTTGTGCCCCTAATCACCTCCCTTGATTGGTTCCTCCTCTAACTTTAGTTTGTTTCTCTTCCAATTTGTGCTTACTTGAAAAATTCTAATGCCTACACTTCACACATTTTGTTGCCTTCATTTGGTGTTGCTTTGATGGATCTCATTCTATTGTTAGCTTCATACATGCCTCTTGCATTGGCATAACACTCCATCCATCAGTCTCTTGAATCCCCACGCCCTTTGTGTTTTCACATGTATCGATCCATTTTTCAATGATATTTTCTCTATATATACACAAATACACTACTCATAATAATGTTCAGTTACAATTTTGCCAAATTTTGCTCACAAATTGGCATCAAGAAAAAGATATTCCTTATGGTGGCTTCATGAAAAATGTTAGCTTGTAAGAAAAAAATGTATTTGAGGTGCCATGTATCTACTTCCAACAATGGTGTCAGATTAAACTATGTCTTAGCCTCATCCCACAATGATTCAAATGCAATGCAATCTCCTCCTATGATGTAAAACATTAATTATTTTTTTTATCGCGTTTGAATCCCCATTTATAGTTTTTAAATTTTTGATTGCAATTGTAGGTATATGCATCCATTCAGGTAAAAATATTGAACAATATTAACCTTTTAAAAGGTATCCTTTCAATATCATATGGATGTTCAAGGAACCAAGGAGAATCAAATAGTGTTATTATTACATTCAGTGGCAACCCAAATGCATTCATCCTTTACACCAATTAAACTTTCTTTCACAACTTTCATTCTATTTTGACTGTTCCCTTTATGATATGTCTCTCAAAGAGTTCAAATTGTTAATTTTGAGACTATACTTAAACATGAGCTTTTTTGTTATCCTAACTCATAATACTACCATAGTGGTGGTATAAATTCCCCTACAAATTCACACCAAGCTGGTGTTTTCCTACATTGTCCAATCCACAAATAGATGAAGAATCAGGTTGAATTTTTTATTTATCCACACAAAGCCTATCCAAAAGGTTTATGCTACACACATTAAGAGTAGATTCATTGTCAAAAAGGTTTTTCTTTATGCTTTTTCTATTGTATCTAGCTATTATCATGAAAGAATCATGTTGTTTTTGCACTTCCAAAGGAAGGAGCTCATTTTGGTGGAAAATAACATCAACAGTTATTCCTTGAATTAGGGCTGCTATGTAATTTGGTTGTGCATTAGAAGGGAATGGAACTTGTTGTAAAGAATTTTGAATCATGTTAGGATAACTAGGGGAGGCCTAAATAAGGTCCCATAATGATATCTTAGCAAGCGTATTCTAAGTTGTTCGACAAGATTGTACTCCTTTCCACTTTGTGAAGGAAAACAAGGAGGGTGAGGCAAGATAGAGTTAGGCAATGGGAGGGATTTTGAAGGTGTGTTTCTAGTGTTATATGCATGAGTAATGGTAATATAAATCAACTACTATAAAAAAATATTCTTAGGTGGGTAAAGGATAAGTTTGGGTTTGTTTTGAGTTTGCGGTCATTGTGATGGTGGGTGAACAATTAGAGGGTTGTTAGGATGTCCCACAAGGTATGTAGGTGGTCCATTAATCAAGGGGGGTTTGATCTAGACACTTGTGAATTCATAACATTGGTGGTTTTGATTAGATGTCATTCTAATTAAGGAGAGTCTATTGTCATGTTTTCACCATCATGTAAGGAAGTCATATCACTATTGTTTTTAAGAATTTTTTCAAAGTTGTCATTTTCTTGCACCATGATATTCTCCCTAGTAGGAGAGTTTTTAGTAGAGTTACAAACTAGATTTTCTTGACATTCAATTGCTGATTCTTCTAAAATGAATTCATCACAAGAAAGGGAGTTATCAATGGTTGAATTTTCTTGTTTATCAATGATGGTATTCTCTTGTTCAATAATGTTTTCCCTTGGAGAAGAGAGACAATTGATATTCTCATGACTTTCATCGATTGGATTTTCTAATATCAAAGTATCTTCTTCACAACTAGGAGAGATACTAGGAGAAGAAACAAATTGATTGTCATGATTGTTCATAATTCCATTCCTTTGTATTATAATGTCTTCTAAAATAGGATATGTAGGGGAAGAAACATAAAGAGGGTCAGCATAGATCTTAAATATTTGATCATCTAACACCAAAATATCTTCCTCCCTTATAGTTTCATATTCTAAAACATTATCACAAGAGGGGAGGATGTTGAGAGATGAATGCAGATTAGTTGAAGCTTCAATGGTCTCTTGTTGTGTTATGTGATCATCATCATTACCTATGATTATGTCCTCTTGTTCAAAAATGTCTTGTCCAATAAGATAGGTAGGAAGAGAGAAACAGCGAGGACTCTCAAAACTCTCATTGATTGGTTCTTCTAACATCAAAATATATTCTTCACAAATAGGAGAGATACTAGGATAAGAATGAATATGATTGTTATGATAGCCCAATATTGTATTATCTTTCACTAAAGCATTTGTAGAGTGGGGGGTATGAAATTTTTCTTAGCATGTCTGGAAAGGTAAGTTTGAACAAAAATGAAATGAACTTGTAACCATCTTATGTAATGCTTCAAGAATGTAAACAATGTATATGCAAAGATGAAAATTAATTTTATCCAACTTGTGAAAAACTTCAAGAATGTAAACAATGTGTATCCAAAAATGAAAAGCACTTTTATCAAACTTATGCAAAGCTTTATGAATGTAAACATTGTATATGCAAAAGTGAAAAGTAAATTTTATCCATATTATGCAAAGTTTGAGAAATGTGGACATTTTCAGATCTAATGATTATTGAAATGATTTAGGAAGAATTGAAAAATGACTACCCTCAATTGATGTTTTGGACCTATATGCATAAAATAGAAGTTACTGAAACTTTCCAAGCTGATACCATAGGTTACCAACAAGCTTAGGAAGTACAAAAACAAGGTTTTTAATTCTATGAAAGGTAGTTTCAAGCCTGATCTAGGACTAAATTGGCTAGAGAGGTGTATGAGTCTTAATCTATTTTTTTTAAGGGTTCAAATGCCAAAAAACATACAACACAAAATTCCAAAAAAAGTAGGAAAAAAAACCTATACTATGAAAAATCACCCAAAGGGGTGTATGACTCATAGTTTAGGGTTTTTTCACTGAAATCAACAAATTCTGATTGAATGTTAATGGTTCTGGTTTGTATGATGTATATACTGATTTCAATTATAGATTTCAGATGAGATTCAATGATGCAAGATGACAAAAAAATGCAGCTATATGCACTTTGACTAATGTATGATTTTGAAACCGTAGATGTAAATTAACTGATGAAAAACCTAATGAAAAGTTAATGTAATCTAGATATAGGACTATGATGCACTCCAAATCATAAAATAATGTGTTTAGAAGGCTAGGTCCACCGAAATAAAAAGTTGAAAATAGTCACCCTATAGTTTAGGACATACAACAAAAAGTTTTCTTCTCCTTTCATTCAAGGAAACCCAAGAGATATCAATACAAGAATGAAGTGAAGGAAAGAGATCTACAATAGGGTTTCCTATGGTTTTTGATTAATGAATAAAATGGATTTCACCACCAAGCTAGGGCTTGGAAAGACAAGTAGCATGCAAAACCCTATGATCAAACCTAATGATATGCAAGACTTGAATAGATGACCTAGAAATGGATGCAAAATATAATAGTAAACTAGAAAAGAAAAGGCGTACACCTAGAAACATATAGAAACTTGATTGAAGACCTGAAATACTGAAAATGCTTAATTTAATTCCTATTGGGACTCATATGGTAGGTTGGACAATTTAGTCCTAGATCAGGGTTTCTGGGTAGGAATAGAAATTTGGTAGAGACAAGTATGAAACTCTTGAAATTTAGAAATTTGACTGTACTAGGACTCATATGCCAGAATTGGTGTATCAATACTACTTGGCCTTTTCAAAAATTCAAACTTTGAATCTACTCTTCTACCTCTACTCTATCTTTTCAACTTGATTTCTAGATCTAATTTGTTGAATTCTTCTTTGTAGATGTCCTTTAATGATCTTGTAAACAACGTGAAAACTTTGATGACTTTTCAAATTTGACAACTTCTTTCCAATCTTACACCTTAGAAGGTCTTCAACCTAGATCTACAAATAACACACTAAAGAGAGGGGAAAAAAAAATTTCTTAGTGGAAAGGGGTTTTCCTTGGTCAAACCCTATTTTGGTAATCAAACCTTATAATGAAATTAAATGAAAAGGAGGAATGATGAATGAAAAATAAATAATTTTGCAACTCACCAAACCATAAAAATAAAATGTTGTAAACATGTATGAAATAGATAACTTGAATGTAGATCTTGAATCTTGCTTGAATTTTGTAGATCTTGAATTGAATTATTTCTTGAATCATGAAACCCTACATCACAAATGTTAGCTCAAAAACAAACATGATGCATGATGACTTTGACATGATGCTTGATACTTGAATAATACTCCAAAATGCTTGATAATCAGCTCTTGAAGGTTGTTGAATTCTCTTAAATTTTCTTGAATTCTCTAGTAAACTAAAATTTTCTATAATGCATGAATACTCAAGTTGCTAGGAGAAAATATCTGAAATAAACTTGTATTTATACTTTTTCATGCCAAATTTCCTAAAATTACAACACTACAAGTTGATATCAAATCTAGGAGAATAAAATCCCACCAAGAATTTACATTTAATTTAATTTTAAGCCACATGGGACTTATATGCTAGAAGTGGCATATGAGTCCGACTAGGCTAGGCTATGGGACACATTTTTCAAGAAATTCTTAGATTGATGTGAAATCTAGATCAGGGCCCCAAAACTTAGGTGGGACCCATACACATAGGGTGTCGTATGAGTCCTAGATCACTAAATCTAGGACATAATATCCAAAAACACTTGAATCATGATTGGATGTTGGTTAATGTTCAGATTATCCTCAGAAAGATGCATTATTTAAAGCTCGTGGATGCAAAATAAGGAAAAATAAGGCATAAAGAAGCCCAATTTATTAATGAAAACCCTAGATTTTTGTGAAAGTGTAAAGGTACACTTTACAACACCATAAATAAGGCACAATTAAGTCCATTTAATTTACAAGGGTCCAAAACATTGTGTGAAGGTGTAAATAAATACACTAAATTAAGGTAAAATTAGGTCTATTTAGCTTAGAAGGGCCCTAAACCTAATGTGAATGTCTAAAAAAAATTACAACACTAGATCAAGGAAATATTAGGATAAATTTAACATTAATTATTCTAAAATTAAGTGTGAAAATGTAAAGGACAACATTTTTCTACACTACGCTTCCCAAAATATTGTTATAAGCAGCTGGGATGTATGTTGCGGTATGGTATTCATGAGATTTTAATCTATTTTGTACTATATAATAAAATAATTTGATTGCTAAGTTTTTATGGATGAAGCATGTTGAAATTATTTTTTGATCTCTTTCGTGCTATTCTTCATTATTATTTTTGGGCTATTTAATCTACATATAATTGTTAATGTTTATTTCTTTGATCTACTTGAATCCTAACAACTGGTAGCAGAGTTGTGTGTATTTTGGTTGATTGGTATAAAACCTCTAGATTTGAGTGGGAGAAATGAGAGAAGGAAAATTAAAGGTTGAAAGTTCAACATCCAGAATTATAAATTAAGAAAGATGCAGATGGAAGATTATTTGTATCAAAGGGATCTATGGTGGCCATTGCAAGGAAAATCAAAGAAAGATGCTATGATATCCGATGAATAATGAGAGATTCTAGATAGAAAGGCACTAGGAACCATTTAGTTTCATCTAAAACCATCTGTGGCATTCAATATAATAGAAGCAAATACAATAGAGGATCTGATGGAAGCTTTGGATAAATTGTATTAAAAAACCTAAGCCTCAAATAAGGTATTTCTCATGAAGTGTTTG